>SKCR01035506.1:0-81873 GCA_019454045.1 Zanthoxylum bungeanum
TGTCCAAGGGTTATTAGAGAGAAATGCTTCTTCAGGTAACATCATTTGCAACACCTGTAATTTAGAACATAAGTCCGCTCCATCTATATCCATGGTATTTCCATGTTTCAAATGTGCTTCAAGATTCATACAATTTTCTTTTAACTGTTGATCATCCAATGAAATTAACTTCGGTGCATCAAACAAGAAGCCAAAAATAGATTCAAAAGCCTTTAACTGTTCAAATCTGTTTTTCAGTTGAGAAAGAGCAATATCCACTATAACAAGAAAATAATATGTTCTAAATGATTCTTCAACAGACTGTTGTTCCCTCTCATTACCATCAACTTCATCATAATGTCTTTTTCTAGGTCTATGACGTTTAGTTTGAAAAACAGGTTCAATTTCCGAATCAAGTGCAATTTCTTTAGCATCATGCATGGCAGAAGCAAAACCAGTTTCTCTGTAGTTTTCAAAAAAGATAACAAGTGCTTCCAGTGCCTTTACAGCAACATCAAGACGCATGTCTTCAGATTGTAATTTTTTGCTCACCATGTTAATCTTCAACAAAATATCATACCAAATAACCAAACTTAATACAAAATCAAAACTGGAAAGTTCTCCTGATACAAAACATCCTGCATCCCTACTCAATTGGGGATTCTCAGTAATTTCCACCAACGTAAACAAAGCATTTCTAACCTGGGCTACTTGAGATTTAATTGCTTTAACACTTTCAATGTGACTTTCCCATCGAGTAGTTTACAATGACTTCAAATTAACCCATCAATATGTTCAAGAAAAATATTCCAACGCTTTGTAGAGTTGGAAAACACCGTATATATGCATTGGCATGCTCCAAAAAAAGATTTTGCTTTAACACATGAACTTGCCATATCACAAACTACTAAATTAAGACAATGAGAACCACATGGCATGTAAAAGGCTCTGGGAGTTATCTCTAGCAATCTTTTCTGAACACCTTGGTGTTTCCCTTTCATGTTAGATCCATTATCATAACCTTGTCCCCTCATATTATCAATATCAAGATCAAGAGACTTTAGGACATCTTGTAACTCATTAAAAAGTCCTTGTCCTGATGTATTTTCCACACTTAAAAACTCCATGAAATACTCCTTTATATGTATTGACCTACTTGACAAGTCAACACATCTCAAAATTAAAGTCATTTGTTCCACATGACTTGCATCAGGAGTACAATCAAGAATGACAGAATAAAATTTGGCTTCTTTTACTTTTTTAATGATTGCGGTTTTGACTTTTGAAGCTAAAGTAGCTATCAACTCATTTTGAATTTTATGGCTCAAATAGTGGTGATGAATCTCTTTATTCTCAATGAGTCGAAAATATTCTTGCATTATTGGATCAAACTCCGCAATCATTTCAAGTAAACCTAAGAAGTTGCCATTACAGTCTTCATAAGGTCTTTCATTTGTTCCACGAAATATTATATTATGTATGGCTAAACATTTCACAACAACAATAATTCTAAGCATCACTTGTTTCCAATGATTTGTCTCTTTCTTGATTCGCATTTGAAATTCTTTGTCAATTGTCTGATTTTTTGTCAATCTACGTTTCAATTCAACCCAAGTTCTCGAATTAGTGAGATGATCTTTACTCTTTTCATGTTGATCAAGTTTCACACTGAGATGTCACCAATCACTAATTCCATCTTTTGCTAACTCACTTTTTGAGGCAATTGTTTTAAACAATTTACAACAAAAGAAAAAGATTTTATTCAACTCTTTTGAGTACACGAGCCATTTCCTATAATAAATTTCACCCGTTGGTAATTTTCGATCATAGTAGTGTGAGAAAAATTTTCTAGAGAGTTTGTCTTTAGGGTAAGTAAGATTAGTTCTCAAATTGGTCCATTTTCTACAAGTAAGGCTCTCATTTCTGCATTAAGACCATCCTAATTTCTTGGACCATAAATGTTTAAATGGAATGTAGGTTCGGGAGATTCAATATTTTCCTCTACACCAAGATGATCATCAGAGACATTTAAATATATATCACCACCATTTTCTTCTAAATTGGCACCATCATAACCACCAATTTCATGATCATGAGACTCCCCAACAACATTTTGTGACTCTTCACCAACATCATTTTCTCTCAAATTTTCAACCGACTCATTCTTTGTAGAGAAAAATTTATTAAGAGATCCTCTTAAATTTTCAGCAATTTCATTATCCTTTGCTTTTTTTTTTTCCTTTTCATATTACCAGAGAGTTGTTTCCTAAAAGACATGACTTCGATAATTTTTTTGCAAAAATTTGAGAGAAGAAATTAAACTTCACATTACCGAATGAGGTGAAGATTGAAGAATCAGCAAACCCTAAAGCTGGGCCTGGAACCAGAAAGTAAACTTTGTTGGGCAGTGGGCAGTGCACTGCAGAAGAAAGCCTTTTCTAAACATACTTAATGTATAAAGCACAAACGATCAAACGTCTTTTCAAATTCCTCTCTCAAACAACAACTTAATTCATAAATTTAGATTGGAAAATGTGCATATAATATAAAGAACAATAAAAAATACCGATAAATTGATATTCAGGAATATCACATAAATATTTAAATGGGAAAAGAAAACTCTAAATCAACTCATACTTGCTTCTGATTAATATAAAGCTCACAGAAAAAGCAAACATTTAACCTGAAAATCAATAAAATATGATAATGAATGAAAAGAATCATACCACGTCTGCGAAAACAATTTCAAGCTCTTTGAAAAAAATTTCTTTGCGCCGATTATACTCTGCAGCTGTCTGGACAATTAAAAAATTAAGAAAAAGTATTAACATCCGTTGAGATTTATATTCTACGCCAGTATATAAATTACGAAAAAATCACAGAAACAATGGTTTTCTGTTTGACCTGACTCACAATCCACATAGTAATAGAAGAAAGCCTTTCTCTTAGTGCCCTTTTTTGGCCTTGGGCCCTGGACAGCAGCCCTTGTGGCACTGTCCAAGGGCCGAGCCTGCAACAAGAGAAAAGCTTGATAACTCTGAAATATGGTGGGCAAACTAATAGCTTGGTCCACTATCACGCAGGATTAGTCCTGAGATCCTTGGGACTTAAAGTCATTTTTATATTTTGGGATTCTCCACCATAATATAATATTATAATATAAAAAATTCGGGACACTTGTCTTATAATTATTTAGGAACTATAATTAAAAAAAATCCGGGGACAGCCAAGAGCCGGCCCTGCCGTCACGGAACTTCATTGAGAATCTTTTTATTGTTGTGTCAGATTTATAAAGAAAGAAGTTTGAGGAATTAGTTCAAGCAATTTGAAGCAATTACAAGTTCATAGTACCATGTCAGTGGTAAATGCAAGTAGAATTAATTTAATTGAGACTAAGCTTTCTCAGCCATAAAACTACAAAAGTTGAATTCAAAGTATTTGATCTAGAAACGCAAGTTAAATCATCTACCTTACAAAACAAAATTCTTTAAATAAAACAAGATTTCACAAATAATATTCTACTATTTACGTCAAGTACTTGTGTGACATTTATCTATTGAATTATTAGTTGTTGTACATATAGTGTCATTAAACATAAAACAAACATGTTTTAACACTCAAATTCAAAAAACAAATTTCAGATCTACTTTTACATGCATGAACCCTCAAACCCTAAAACTTTGAGAATAAAGAAAAACCTGAATTCGTGATAAGACTTTGGATCCGAGTCGAGATTAATCTTTGTCCTTAAGAACTTATCAGCTCCGTCTCGGTGCTCTACGGGTTTTGTGGCTAATATTCTCCCAGGATAACCCGGATTCCTCTTGTTCAAGGGGCACTCCTTAACAAGATCTCAAACTAGGAATTGGAGGAACTCTCTCTATGACTCAAAAATGAAATTATGAGACTCAAGACTTATTTTCTGTTCTGGATCCTTAGAATGAACCTCCAAAGCCCTTTAAATAGACATGGAATGGTGCCTTAAGGGCACCCTTTGGTTTGGGGTGTAACCCTCCTAAGGGTTATACCCCTTCCATGCACCATTTGGAGCCCAATGAGTGTTCTTCTAAATGGGAAGACATGTCCCCTTGGGGTACCATCCAAGAGACATGTCCCTCCTCCATCCAAACACAATAATTTAGAGAATTTTAGAGAATTTCCTACAATCCCCCACAATTCTCTAAATATTTATGCAGACACTTGAGAGAGTTCCCGTGAACTAAAGCTGCATCGAAATAGGTAGCTTTCACCTTGAACCTTTCCTAGTGAATGACAATCGGATTTACTTGGCAAACCAGTGACTCATAGTCTTGAACTGTTTCGCCGTTGGTGTAAACCAAGATAATCGCCAACACACAGCTTTACTTCGACCATTTCCCGTTCTACGGTTGTGTTCATTTCGGCCTTGAACAACGGTCCTGGATTCATCAAGCACTTTATGGAAATCAGCCTGTAAAATCCCATGGAAGCGGCCTCACTTCTTACTTGAAATAGGTGATCTACTATGAAGAGGTAATCTGCCTTTACCCCCATCAGGACTCATCTCCTAATATAGTGATCATTAAAAGTCTTAGCTTATCCTAGCCTTGACAGACAGTACTCGGCGTCATTACCGGAATGGGAAGAGTACAAAACTGTTCAGTGCTTGTTTTGAATTGCACAAAGTTTTAGTTATCCCTTTTGAACCGAGATCTTAGGATCTCCAGTCAGCTAGGTTGGGTCTCCACAGTGACAATTCTTAATTTATAGGCTTCAAGCTCATTCCCCTCGATGACTTCTCAACTTGCTCTCTAGGTAAACCTTTAGTCAGTGGATCCGCTAGGTTTTCCTTCGACTTAACATAATTGATCGATATTATGCCACTTGAGAGCAGTTGACGTATGGTATTATGTCTCCGACGTATGTGTTGAGACTTACCATTATACATTGTATTTTGGGCTCTCCCAATAGCCGATTGGCTGTCACAATGTATGCTTATCGTTGGCACCGGTTTGGGCCAACTAAGAATATCCTCCAGGAAGTTTCGAAGTCATTCTGCTTCTTCCGCTGTTTTGTCTAACGCTATGAACTCTGATTCCATAGTAGACCGGGCAATACATGTTTGCCTCGAGGATTTCCATGACACGGCTGTATTACCAAGTGTGAAAATAAATCCACTCGTAGATTTGGAATCCATTGTATCAGATATCCAGTTAGCATCACTGTATCCCTCTAGAACAGCAAGATATCTCTCGTAATATAGCCATATTTTGAAGTTTCTCATACCTGAAAACTCTTACTATGGCTTTCCAGTGGTTATGTCCTGGATTGCTAGTATATCTGCTAAGCCTGTTCACAGCTTGAGCGATATCAGTTCGTGTGCAATTCGTGAGATACATCAGACTTCCGATGATCCTCGAATACTCTAATTGTGATACGCTTAAGCCAGTATTCTTTGATAGAGGGACAGTTAGGTTAGCTACTCCCAAATATTTCATATCAAATTTGTTGGATAACACTTTCTTGGTAGACTGAATCAACTCATGATTATTATCAATTATCAGCATATCGTCTACATAGAGACATACAATGACATACCCTTTTTGAGTTGATTTGGTGTACACACACTTATCACACTCATTGGTTTTAAACCCACTTGACAACATCTCTTTGTCAATTTTCTCATGTCATTGTTTAGGTGCTTGTTTTAATCTGTACAAGGATTTTATAAGTTTGCACACCTTCTGTTCTTATCCAGGAACATTAAACCCTTCTGGTTGTTCCATGTAAATCTCTTCATCCAATTCACTATTCAAGAATGTCGTCTTTACATCCATTTGATGTATTTCAAGACCAAATATAGTTGTTATGGCTATGAGCATTCTTATCGAGATGTAATACGAGTCACTGGTGAATATGTGTCAAAGTAATAAGGCCTTATTTTTGTCTATAACCTTTTATGACAAGCCTTGCCTTGTACTTATCTATTGATCCATCCGGTTTCATCTTCAGTTTGAATATCCATTTGTAGTCCAGTGGCTTACAAGCTAGAGGAATATCAACCAACTCCCAAGTATGGTTTTGTAGGATTGAATCAATCTCACTGTTAGTCACTGGTGAATATGTGTCAAAGTAATAAAGGCCTTATTTTTGTCTATAACCTTTTATGACAAGCCTTGCCTTGTACTTATCTATTGATCCATCCGGTTTCATCTTCAGTTTGAATATCCATTTGTAGCTCAGTGGCTTACAGGCTGGAGGAATATCAACCAACTCCCAAGTATGGTTTTGTAGGATTGAATCAATCTCACTGTTAATAGCCTCTTTCCACAAAGGTGCCTCAGTCGATGACATTGCTTCCTTATAGCTTTGAGGCTCATTTTCTAACAAGAATGTCAGAAAATCGAGTCCAAATGACTTAGACGTTCTAGCTCTATTGCTACGTCTAGGTTCATTTGCCTCAATATTTCCATGTTGATCTGACTCTTGGTCAACCTGATCACTGTCATTGACAGTATCAATAGATCTTTTGAGAGACTCTCTTCTTTGTCCTTCCTTACAAGGAATTGTCTCTTCAAAAAATGTTGCATTCCTTGACTCAATCATCACATTCGGATTGATGTCAGGAATCTCATACTTGTGTACCAAGAATCGATACGCACTACTGTTGCGAGCATATCTGATGAATATACAGTCAACAATTTTGGTTCATATTTCACCTTCTTAGGTTTAAGAACCATTACCTTGGAAATTGGCAAGACACCCCCACATTTTCAGATATTTGTAGGAAGTTACATAACCTTTCAACAACTCATATAGTGTCTTGTCCAATCTCCTGTGAGGAAGCTTGTTCAGAACGTAGTTCACAGAAAGCAAGGCTTCCCCCCACAAGTTCTGGGGTAAACCAGAACTTGTCAACATGGCGTTCATCATTTCCTTCAACGTTCGGTTTTTGCGCTCATCAATCCCGTTTTGTTGAGGAGAATAAGGAGCAGTGGTTTCGTGAATAATTCCGTGCACAGAAAACATTCACCGAATGGTGAAACATATTCACCATCTATATTACTCCTAATTCTTTTGATTTTCTTGCCAAGTTGATTTTCAACTTCGTTCTTATATTGTATAAAGCTCTTAATAGCTTCATCTTTGCTCCTCAGCAAATACACATAACAGAATCTTGTGCTATCATCGATAAAAGTGACAAAGTACTTTTTACCGCCTCTTATTTGCACAATATTCATATCACACACATTAGTGTGTACAAGTTCTAAGGGTTCAGAACTACGTTCTATGGAATGAAATGATGTCTTATGCATTTTTGCTTCAACACATGCCTCACACTTATGTTGGCTATCAATTGCAAATTTAGGTATAGGTCCATGTTAATTAATTTACGCATTGTATCATAATTAACATGTCCTAACCTCTCATGCCATACATTATGTGACTCAATAATATCAGCAGAAGTTGCAGCTTTATTAATAGTATGATTGACAGTCATTATATTGAGTTTGAAAATGCCCTCCGTGAGGTATCATTTTCCTACATACACATTATTCTTAGTCATTACAAACTTGTCAGAAACAAATACTAGCTTAAAACCAGCCTTGCTAAGGAGAGAGCCCGGGACCAAGTTCTTTCGAATATTTGGAACATGCAATACATTCTTTAATGTAAGATCTTTTCCGGATGCCATCTTCAGAACCACTGTGCCTTGTCCCACCACTCTAGAGGTAGATGAGTTTCCATTGTCAGATGATCGCCGCCATCGACCTTCTGATACAAGGAAAATATCTTACTATCAGCACAGATATGACGAGTAGCCCCAGTGTCTACCCACCATTCTCTCGGATTCCCAACCAAGTTGGATTCAGTTACCACTGCTGATAGGTTCATCTCTGAGATCTCATTAGTCAGTTGCTCATCTTCAGTGACATGGGCCTCATTTTTCTTTTTCTTTCCTTTGTCCTGAGACTTCTTGTTTCTGCAGTCCTTTGATATATGACCGCTCTTTCCACAGCTTTAGCACTTCCCCTTGAACTTCTTACAAGCTTGGGAAGAATCAGCTCCACTGTTCTTTCTCTTCTTGCTACCCTTTACACCCTCAACGATGTTGGCCTTAGACTCCATAGTCTTGTAGCTGACATTCTCAGACATCATATTGTCCTCTTCGATCCTTAATCGAACTCTAAGGTCTTCAAGGCTCATCTGCTTCTTTTGTGTTTCAGATAGCTCCTAAAGTCCTTCCATGATGGAGGTAACGTTTTAATTACGGTGGCAACTTGAAACGTCGCACAGAGTTTCATACCTTCATCCAGTATTTCATGAACGATCAATTGCAGTTCACCCAACTGAGATATCACCGTCCTTGAATCTACCATCTTGTAGTCCAAGGACCTACCCATGAAAAATTTCTTTTGTCCGGCATCCTCGATTTTGTATTTCTTCTCGAGAGATTCCCAGAGAATCTTCGCAGAAGTCATGCCTTGGTACACATTGTACAGGGTATTGTCAAGACCACCCAAAAGGTAGTTCTTACATAGGAAGTCGCCAAACGACTATGTCTCTTCTCGCAGTTCCTTGGCTACCTCTGATTCACCTTCCACAGGACCCGGAGGATCTTTGAGGTACTTAGCCAACTGCAGAGTTGTCAGGTAGAATAGCATTTTGCTCTGCCACTATTTAAAGTTTGCCCCACCAAACTTTTCCAGTTTTTCTGCATGAGAGACCGGTACTGTGATGTTTCAGCTAGCCATATGTAACTGGAAAAACCAACAGGGTCAATAAGTCTACTAAAGACAAAATGTACAACGATCAACAAATGATCTTGTTCAAATGATATACCAAGTTTCCACTTGTTGTTCTATTGGACAGTAGTACCAATAAACACAAGTCCTTAAATTCCGATTAATGTTTCTAATGGAAAGTAGATAATGAATATTCCCAGAGGACGAGGGGGGTCCGGAGTAACCACTTAAGTCCCTAACCACTTAGGCTCTTATCGCCTTTTTTTTGACAGAATATCCTTAAACACTTCCTCAACAGAATCTCTTAGCAATTCAAACTTTAGTATTTCACTTTCAATTTCACAATACAAGATTCGATATGTGTAGATATATGTGTATGTGTCAATCAAGATTGAATGGAAATTACACTTTAAATTCTCAACCAAGTATGCAACACACAATTAATATTCAACTTTATCACTATGTGTATGCTTGTGATAATTGAACACCCTAATAATAACTTAAATCTTTACTACCGAGATTATTGTAATTCAGTATATGATTTACTAAGTTAATATTATGAATACTTAAATTAAACTAAGCCTTTTCAGTTTATAAACTACTTCAGGACTATTTCGTTAGTGTCGCGTTCGTATCTACGTTCAAACGAGACTGTCCAGTGTGTGTAAGTTCGTGTTGCATTCGAGAACGTGTTTGAACAAAGTGTTCCAGAGAGTTCACGTTCGTATAGCGTTCGAGAACGCGTTCGAACGGAATAATTCCAGAGAGTTTGCGTTCGAGTTACGTTTAGGACGCGTTCGAATGAACAAAGTCAAAAGGTCTGCGTTTGAATACGCGTTCGAATGTTCTTAGGCAGAAGGCTTGCGTTCAAATTGCGTTTGAAGACGCGTTCGAACGTTCTTACGAAATTTCAGATTTTTGCCTTCGCGTTCGTCGGTCGTTCGAACGCCCTATGTATTTTTCATGCACGGACTGTATTTTTCCAGAAAATTTTCTGATCTAAGCATGCGAATTACTATCTAACAACACTAAGTTGATAAGTTCTTAAGATTGTTGTACATATAGTGTCATTAAACATAAAACAAACATGCTTTAACACTCAAATTCAGAAAATAAATTTCAGATCTACTTTTACATGCATGAACCCTAAAACCCTAAAACTTTTAGAATAAAGAAAAACCTGAATTCGTGATAAAACTTTTGATCCAAGTCGAGATTAATCTTTATCCTTAAAAACTTATCAGCCCCGTCTCGGTGCTCTACGGGTTTTGTGGCTAATGTTCTCCCTGGATAACCCGGATTCCTCTTGTTCAAGGGGCACTCCTTAACAAAATCTCGAACTAGGAATTGGAGGAACTCTCTCTATGACTCAAAAACGAAATTATGAGACTCAAGACTTGTTTTCTGTTCTGGATCCTTAGAATGAACCTCCAAAGCCCTTTAAATAGACATGAAATGGTGCCTTAAGGGCACCCTTTGGTTTGGGGTGTAACCCTCCTAAGGGTTATACCCCTTCCATGCAGCATTTGGAGCCCAATGAGTGTTCTTCTAAATAGTAAGACATGTCCCCTTGGGGTACCATCCAAGAGACATGTCCCTCCTCTATCCAAACACAATAATTTAGTGAATTTTAGAGAATTTCCTACAATAATTTTGTAACTTTGCAAAATTATTTATTACTTAATTTTATCATGCTTGGAATTATAATAATTTAGAAACATCCTCTTTTTGCTTTCTCAAGTCAATAAAGGATTAAATGGTCCAGGAAAGAGGGCTCATGGCGGACTAATATTGCAGTTGGGTTTATTTAGTAAACTTGGAGCCTATTTAGAAAATTAGTTCACAATGAATCAATTCTTCACTTGCAGTTTTGTTATTGTTTCATATGAACATTTTTCTTCAGAATTTAATCAATTACGTTCTTAATGCATTTTATCGTTCAAGTTAAGTTCATTTTACTTTTATAACAGCCCGATTTTCGTAGTATAATTACGAAATTTATTTATATATTCCGTGATATTTTTAGAAACACGAAGTTCAAATTTTTCAATATAATTGTGCATTTAAATTTTAACGCGAACCGGACAGCCTTCGATATTTCAATCATAATTTTTTCATACGATATCCGATTTCTGTTAACTTTATATCGTCGGAAAATTTAGACCAATACCTACAACATCTGTGTTGATCATGTTTCCAAATTCAAAATGGAATCAAGTCAAAATTGCATGTATCTCTCGGATGAACAGTGAAAAACGGGGACTGCCTATATATTTTTGCCACTTGGCACAATCTAAGCCACTCTCTTCAATTAAAATCAGCCCCTCCTTTGCCTATATAAAGAGTACTATTCCTTCATCTCTTTCATCATCAAAAAAAGAAATTGGAGAGAGCTCTCTTTCACGTCACTTTTCCTTCAAATGCTTCCAAGGTTGTCATGAAAATTTGATGGTTCCAAGTTCACTTTCCATGCATTGTAAGCTCTTCTTTATTTTCCTCGTCTTATTTTCCAGTTTTGGGCATGAATATTAAAAGCCCCAAATTCGTTTCCATGAACCCTAGTTCTTCATTCTTGCTTTTTATCTTAATTAGAGTAGCTAGTGTGCATTTTAGTGCATTTCATGACTATATTCACAAAGATTAGGCTTGATTTTCAAAATGCACAATTTTCCCTAATTCTTTAGGGCTGACCGAATGTTCTCGATGAAGAGTGGGGGTTTGTCTTGTGTTTTTTACGATAAAATGATGTTAGTGCATTTGTTTGGATGATGTTTTAGCTCATATGATGTTGTGTTGTGATGAAATCTTCAATAGAGTAAAATCTTGCATTGGCCGAATAATAAATGATATGAAGGGGCTGTTTGTTTGTTTTTTGCTTTTATTTGATAAGGAATTCTCTTAGTTGAAGAGTTGGGATGGTGTTAAAACATAAATTTAATTTGGTTATATTGAAAAGCTTCAAAGTGACTATAAGGTCCCCTTGGCCGAAATTGTTTGGTTGTGATGGGGGATGATTCTTGTGTTTTTGATGGTGGATTATGCTTAGAATCATGGTATGACTGTAGAAGATTTTAGGGGGTAACGCAGCGGAACGCGAAAAAATAAATTTTTCCGATTTCAATAAATTTTTTTGGGCAATTAAAATAAACTTATTTATTTTAATTACTCAATACTTAAAAACTGAATTTTTCACCCAAAAATCAGATTTTCCCTTAATTATTGTGAGACCCCAATAGTTTACATTTTGATCATTTTAGTCCTAATTTATCAACATACAAATTTAAGTGATTTCAAATCACTACCAAAATAATTTATAGATATCATATACATCAAAGTACAACTCACAATAAAAAACCACAAAAACTCCAAATTGTCGTGAGCACCACCAACATTCATTTTTGTGCATTTTGGTCCAAATTTGTTCAAAACAACTTTAGATTTTCAATCAACACCAAATGATTTGTACATTATATATACATCATTATACAACACATATATGAAAAGTCCAAATTTTGGTTTAGGTTATGAACCATAATTTCTCAAATTAATCAAATTAACAAATTAACCAAAATTAACCAAATCCAACACTTTAATTTAAAGTCTACAACACCAAACAAGTCTCACCACTTTGAAAAAACTCAAGAACAATTTTAGGTCATCAATGAGTGGCCTAACAATTCTAGAATGTCAACAAGATCATCAAATGATAAAAGGTGTGTTTATACACCATTTATAAGCATACTTTATTAAACACACATGCATACATCTTTCATTCATGCTTCCAACTAATTTATTACAAAACTAAAGAAGTAGAGAAACAACCAAACATCACATGTTGTAGCTAAGAACCATAGTAATATTTTTCTAGTCGGAGAAAGTTAGAAGAAACTTACAAAGGTTGAAGTTTTCTTCAATTTTTCTCTTTATTCATCAATTTTTTTCTCAACTTTTATTTTCTAATATTTGGAGGTCAAGCAAAAAGTGATGCAAATGAAAAAATGAAATCCTTAAATACGTCTAGGGTTGGCCGAAATTGGCTTAGAAAGGAAATTAGATATTTTGCATTTCAATCTTTTTTAAACAAATATCAAAGAAGTCAAATGTCATTTGACAACCTTATCTTTAATGTAAAGTCACAATTTTACACGACTTAATCATTTCCTTACTTTATCATAATGGTAGATATTTATATTTTAATTATTTTAATCATTTAACAATTAAATAACTAATTAAATATAAATATCTCAAATATATGTATTATATTTACTTTAAATATTCCGAATACATATATTAATGATATATGTCAAATATCATAATTTGACATTTAATTAATGTGTATTTAATAAAATCATACATTAAATACAAATACACATTAATTAGGAAATGTCCAAAAGGTCATTTTTATATGTATCTTTTGTTTAACCGTTAAACAATTTATAAATAATCAATATTATTCATAAAAGTTGCCTAGTGTTTTACAAGTATATTTCATTAGTGAGACTCTCTAGGTTCAGACATATCCGTCACGAAATCTAATTTCGTGTCCATAATCTACACACCCGTAAATTATTACAAACAATGATAAACTCACTGAACCATACATGATGAGGTCATTGCATACGTATAATCTCTCTGTCACATGTATCCAGATTATTCCAGAGATATAGATATAAACGTCAAATCTCTATAGATATAATCACGTCGACGTTTATATTAGAAATCTCTTAATAACACTTAGAACTCACTTCCACAGTGTACCACATGCCCATGAATTTAACAGATTGCTAATTCCATATTGAATATCTATGCTCTATACACAGAGCTGACAGATTCTATCTTGACACACACAAGATAACATGAGGATCAGTCCACACCAAACGGACAAGCGGAGATCTGACTTAAATAGATTGGTGACGTGACTGCCATCAAAGTGTGCTTAAATAGATCGGTGACTTGACTGCCATCAAGTGAAGAAAGTATGCTTATTTTCCAAAATAAGAAGAAGAAAGAATTAGAAGAAGCTTACTTGTTCAAGAAAAACTTAAAAATTCATCACATTCCTCACAAATGCACTTGAGAGTGAAGAAACATTGAAGACTTCCCTTGAAGCCCCATCCACGTTTTTTGGGTTTGAAAGCGATGAATGAATAGTGTGCTATTTATAGACAAAGGGGCTGATTTTTTTTGTGATGAAGTGAGTGGCTCAAAATTTGCTACATCACATAAATCTAGTCTATTCCCGAAATTACTATAGCAGCCAAGGAAATAATAATATTTAACTTATTTTGGTTCGAATTTGGAAAAATATTCAACATGAACGTTGTAGCTCTTGGTCTTAGATTTTCGACGATATAAAATTCATAAAAATCGGAGTTCGTATGAAAATGTTATGGCCCGATTACTAAAAGCTGTCGAGGTGGAACGTAAACTAAGTTTCGCGTCAAAATTTCAAGGACTCTTCCGAATATCCCAAATACCAATTTATGAGCACGTACTTTCTCGAACATGATTTATATCAAGTATTATACCTCCAAATCATAATAGTCGTCAGGCTCTGGTATCGTACGAGTCTTCAGGTTCACCGGATGTTATATTGATGTTGGTTGTTTAAGTATGTAGGTGTGTCAAAATGATGAGCATGAAGATGAGTTAAAGTGATTGCCTTAATAGTTGTATGTAAACAAACTTGAAGAAATAAGTCTGTTATACATGTGTGTGCTGTAGTGTAAACCAATGTTTTAAAATACGGTGCGGCGCCTCGAGGCGGACGGCCATGGAGGCGTGAGGCGGACCTCCTCGAGGCGGTGAGGCGGGCGCCTCGATCGTAAATTGGAAAAATAATCCAAAATATATTCATTTCTTCATAATTCATAGTATGTTCAAAAACTATTGATAACCAACATATATTGGGTATGTAATATACTAATATGTATAGAAACATCGAAACAAGTTGCTGGATGATGAAAGTAGCAACAGAAGAACAAAATCGGTTACAGAATGTGCAACAATTTTGTAATACAGAATGTGCAATTTATTATAATTTTGTAAAACAAAATGTGCAATTTATTGTAACACAAAGTAGCAACAAAAGATACAGAATGTGCCAATGACAGAACATACAAACAATATAAACAGAAGCAACATACAAACAATATAAAATTATAAACAGAAGAAACATACAAACAATATAAACAGAGAAATATAAACAGAATCCGAAAATCAATTTAATTTTTATTGCCATAATCAATTTAATTTTCATTGCCATAATCAATTTAATATAAACAGAAGAACCAGTTGCTGGATTATGATAAGTGATAACAAGTTCCATTTCCATAATCAATTTAATTTTATCATACAAAATCCGAAAATCAATCACATTTTATCAGCCAAAATCATGCTATTACCTGCAATGGACGAGCTGAGACTGAGAGACGAAACCGAGAAGCTGAAGACGAGGCCGAGAAGCTGAAGACGAAACCGAGAAGCCGAGAACGTGAAGAAGAAAGACGAGAAACAGAAGCCGAGAACGTGAAGAAGAAACCGAGAAACCCTAGCTGAAGACGAGGTCGAGAAGGTGAAGGAGAGGACGAGAGCTGAAGAAGAAACCGTAAAGAAAAACCCTAAAGATCTATTGCAATTTTTTTTTTTTTATATACACTAGTCAAAACGACGACGTTTTGGCTTGCCAAAACGTCGTCGTTTCAATGGCGAAAAGAAAAATAAAAAAAAATGGTTCAAAGCCTGAGGCGGCCGCCTCAGTCCGCCTCGAGCCGAGTCCTCGAGAGGCGGCCTGAGGCGGCCGCCTCAGGCGGTGAAAGGCGGGAAATTCATAAAACCCGTATTATGCGGCCGCCTCGACGCGCCGACGCCGCGAGGTGGTTCGAGGCGGGCCGAGGCGGCCGCCTCGATACGTTTTTTAAAACACTGGTGTAAACTTTTATGGTATGGAATTATATAGTGATGGTAATGTTGGAAATATATCATACAATATGAGCTGGAAAATTAAAATTTTTCAATTTTAAACATAATTTTCCATCCAAGATCATTATTAATTTTCATGCTTCATGATAATATTTATTTATGAAACATAAATAAAAACATACCTTAAACCTTTAAGTAATCATTGTCTCGTTCCTCTTAAATTCTTCAGAGCCACCCACACGTTTGGCCTCCAACGGTATCCACATAAAACAGAGAGTTAAGGATTTTGGATTTTTCAAATCCAATATTATGTGAGTGTCTTTTCTTTAGTGCTAGCTTAAGAGAAGAGACTTATTTTAGGATTTATGGAATTTTGGGAGTATATGGAATTTTGCTTAAAGAAAATTCAAAAATTTTCTTTTTTATTTCTTTGCTTCTCACGTGAAAGGCATATAATTTCTTTCCAATTTGCTTGTCTTCTCACGTTACTGGCAAGGGGCTTATTTTATAGCCTTTTGATTTGAGTTGTTTTAATTCCAATCAAATTAGAATCAATAGGATAAGATTTTATTCTATTATAATAGGAATTTTAATCCATCCTAAATAAACAACCATTATCCTTATTTTATTTAATTAAATTAATTAAAAAAAAATTATCAATCCTAAGTAAATTAGGATACTATAAATCTGAAATTATAATTTAATACAAATACTTTGCTAAATTATATTTCAGCCTCTATACTTTTAGAAATTATAAAATGACTCATGCACTTTTGGAAATTACGAAACATACCCTAATTTCTAGATTTGCACTTTGGCCCTAAAAGTTCCAAAATTCCATTTTTATCCATAATTTCTGAAATTATGAATTTACCACAAAGTTAAAGAACTTAACATTTAAGTCCTAAAACTTTATTCTACATAATTTATTAATAACTCCTCGATATTTAAAAGTGTGTGGCCCATTAGGTTCTTTCTTATATTGGCAATGGAGATAGTTATAGACTTCATAAGTCTAGATAAATTAATTTAAATTAATTTATCCTCAATTAACTCCTTAATTAAGAAACTAATTTCCATAGATCAAGAGCGGCATCTAGCAATGCATCACAACCCCCAATTAAGAAAGAATACTTACTTTAGTGAAACCTATTCCGTATACGATTACCGTATGATTCAATCATTTCGCCTTATACATATCCCGCCAATGATTATAGAGTATGGAAAATATCTACTCTATTAAATTATGGCTATTAGAACATTGACTTAAGCTGATAATATATATATATATATAGGAAGTTTCTGAAACTCCTTTCAAAACTTGCCATGACCATAGACTTATATTATCACTTATGTCAAATCGCGTCTCTTGGGATATCGACTCTATGTTATCCAGAGCGACGAATCATTTATTGATCACTCACTATCTTCGTACGTTTTTCATATTACCCAATCGTTACCATATGCCCAATCTCGTTATGGACTACAAAGGTGTACTGTCAAAGCTTATATGATCCACATGCAAGATGCAATGGAGACCTCAAGTCTAAGGATCATTCATACTATCGTTACAAAGAGAAATCCCATAGACATGTGGATAACACTTCATATGGGTTCTCAAGCGGATCAGTTCGATGTACTTGTTCTCCAACAAGCATCCATATGTTAGACGAAGTGAACACCTTCACTAGTAGCTTATGAGATCAACTACCTTCCTTCGACAAGGATGCAGACATAACATATACCGATCTAATCTAGATTCATCAATGTCATGTGTTGATAATCCTACGATCAGGAATATTTAAGAATGGCTTGATCTCATAAATTAAACTTAATTTAATTCATTTCATCGTCATTCTAAGGACATTATTTTATAAGTAGTCAAAATTATTTATAGACAATACTTATAAATAAACTGTCAAATTTTATTAATCAATGCAATAATATAAAATTACATATTTGTCCCTATTGGATCTAGGGCATATAATCAACATGTAAGTATTACGTTTTGAGTATGAAAGTGTGCTTGTGATAATGTTAAAATATGAATTAGTAATGGCTTGATTAGAAAGCTTTAAGGGTCTATCATGGATGTCTTGGTCAAATTGTTTCAGATTATATTAAAGTTGGGTGTTAATTTTGTCTACATATAAATCATTTAAGTGCATGATGATAAGCATAAAAGTGATAAGTTGTAAGGATAATGAACATGTAAGATTGATAATATTAGGTTAGGCCAGATTTGGGCATTTGTAAACCATAGCTTTGGACATTTCTAGAGGCTATTTCGGTTACGTAAAATATCCCATCAGCATTTGAATAAGTATGTCATGTGTATTCGGAAAGTAAAGCTTAAAATCGATCATATGAAATTCGGATTGAATGAGTATGTGTGATGTATTTGACTTTTAACGATTATGACATGTTTATAATTTAAAGAATTTGGAAGCTTGCATAAGTTATGTACTTTGAATTATGTATAATTTGAAGTTTTAATGTTCGAGGAGGTATGCATGTAAGTTGTTTTGATTCACTCCAGGTACGTCTCATGAACCCATGTTTCCTGAAGTAAAAAAGGACAGTATGAGTTAAAGGTGTTCTAATAAATAACTGTAAATTGTATATATGTTCATAAGTATTGTATTTTAAAATTTCAATCTTGTTCGTTTGTAGTGTGTGTGGTTATTTACTGGGTTTCTATAACTCACGCCACCGTTAGTTTTGCAGGTTGACAACCTAATTAGTCATCCACTTTTGCTCGGATATCTTACTCGAGATGATGGATTACTCAAGTTGTAGTCACCCTCGCAAATATCCTGGAAAAAATCTTAGAGGTCTAGCATCTAATGGTTATTATGTTATTTGTCGTACTGAGTACGCTGTTTTGTATTTATTAAGTAAAAGTTTTGATTGCTTATGATGTTCTGGGCACGGAGCCCTTGAGTGTTGATTGATGATGTGGGCACAGATCCCTTGAGTGTTGATTTTGAGCTTGATATGTTGTGTGTAGCCCTGAGGTCCTTTTATGTGATGTTTGTTACAGATTCCATTTTGATGCTAAACTATGATCTAGGTTGTCCAGTTTTAGGACGCATCAAATCCGTTTTTCTGTAAATTTGGAGGCTTATGGAGATGGGTTAATCTCGTCTCCTACCGGTATCATCCTGCCACTGGCATAGTGTTATAGCTTTAAACAAGAGCACTGGTTGTGATATCATCCTTGGTAGTCCTGCTTAAGAACTGCCTGATTGTTTGCTCCGATTTCATGTTAAATTACCTCCAATTTTACGTTTCAGAAACTAAAATTAGGGGTGAGCAAAATCGATTTCGATTTCGGTTCCGCATGGAACCGGAACCTACCCGGAAAAAATCGGTTCCTAACTAAGTGGAACCGGAACCTACCCAATTAAATAGGATACCCTATTATTTGGTTCCAATTCGGTTCCGGTACGGTTCCGAATTACCCTATTTTTTGCCGGACAGTTTGTGTAGATAAGTTGTTGTTGATTTGGTAGATGATGATGGAAATAAGTCGTCATAGATTGTTCCAAGAGAAGACCTAACCCCCCCTCCCCCCCATTGTTCTTCTGTTTTGTTGGTTATGTTATTGATTTTGTCTTTGTTCAAAATTGATAAATAGTAATGAATCCCATGAGTTTCTTTCACAAGTTTTGTAAAACTGAATTGAAACTGAATTGAAACTGGAGTGTGTGACCATTAGCATATCTCTAGCACAAGGTTTGTACATTTGCATTTGCATCTGAAAAAGTAAAGTTAAATTGGCTGAAGATATTTCAAGTTGTGATAAAGAAGAAATGAAAAGATATTGCCACCTCAATGTTAAAAGGGAATTGGAATATTTTATGGTTGCATTTTACTATTACATTCAAACAAAAGATTCTTTCGAAGATGCCAATGGAAAACCTCAAGAATAGACAAAAATGAATGCATTTGCAGTTCTGTCTGCTGCTTCTGGCCACCTTATTTCTCTCTATATATCTACAGTAAACTAATCTAAATCTATCCAAAAAAATCAAAGAAATGATAAAATGGAATAAAAAACGGGTATCAAAATCGGGTATCTAATCCGGATCTCAAATACGGTTCCGTTCCGGTTCCGGTTCTATGATCTGGTTCCGGTTCCGATTATTCTGGAACCGGAACTGGACCGGTTACAACCGGTTCCGGTTCCAAACCCGGATTTTTGGTCTGGTTCCAACTCACCCCTAACTAAAATGAACAAAACACTATGGAAACATTATTTTTTTTACATAACTCTATTATTAAAAATATGAAATTATTATATTATTTAGTGTTTTCTCGATATTTTGTGTCCTGATTTTTTAACAAAATGATATTTTCCGTTTTCCATTTGTGTCGTGTGTTGCGTTTCTTATTTCCGTTTCTGTGCAATCTAGGCGCTTCCAATTACCAATGTGGTTTCCACTTGGATTGATCATAAAAGCTGGGAACTGTAAAGAATAACCAAACACCGCTCACCAAATTGGGTGTAGCCTAGCTAAGCTAACGGTCATTGGTTCCTGGTAATCAAAATATGTGGGTTTAACGGACACTCGCATCCGATATTCGTTAGTATTTAGTAATTATTAAACCTATAATTGGCTTTGTTTTAAATTCTAAACATGTACTAAATCCTATGCACATTGGGAGGGTAATTGTGGACAAAATTGTCAATCTTAAATTACAAACCATATATCTCAATTATGTAATGTAATATTATTTAATAAAAAATTTATAAAATTTAACAAAATTATTTAATTTAATAATACTTGCATACACATCTAACTATGATAAAGAATTTATAATTAATTCCTTCAAGTCTTTAACCTCAGATGTTTTTATTATTTTCCGATCATAAAGTGAATCGCAAATAAACCCAAAAATGAAGGCATACAATAATTACACTACAAATATTAATGACAAAATGGAAAGGAAAAAAAAAAAAAAAAATCATTTAAGTGCAAAGGTGGGATGGATTTTTTTTTAAAAATAAAGTCAAAATTAATCATAAATATAATACAAGGAATCTAATGTCCAAACATGGAAGAAAAACAATAACGAGGGATGATCTACATGACTAACACTTCATATTCATCATCAAATTAAACTTTGGATTGAGATACTTTGAATAGAGTGTAAGAGCCGAGCAAATTAAATTAACATACCCATTAAAAGATCTTTGTATTTTGGTGCATGCAGGTTGTTGGGCAACTCCCTAAAGAGCCAAAACACTATCTTGTCCTATATTAATCAATTCAAATATATATATATATGAACCAAGCGATACAAAAAACAAATAAAATTAAAAAAATGTAACAATCTTGATGTCTTCAAATTAGGGTTTCTAGACAAGAAGAGAATCAAACTATTTCCTCTCTCACTCTCACTCTCCTTTTACAATATCTCTTATTCTCTTTCTTCCCCCATCACTTCACATGCATAGCCACAAGCAATCCAACATAGCTTGCTCCCATTGGCACGTAGCAAGCACATGGTTTCATCTACTTTTATATTTCTTCTCCTTCTTTGTTGGTTACAATGTACAAGGGTTATTCTATAACTTATTTACAAGATTATATTAATTAATTTTGTATTCTTTTCATTTTTGAAGGTCCCTGGTGAAATGATCAAGTGGTTATAAGTTTAAACTTTGAAAACAATTTTTTTGTGAAAAAATGATTAGACTACGTATATATATCAGGATATTTCTCAAATCATGTTTATAATAAGAACTTTATGTACTGGATATGATTTTTTTTCCGCTTTCTGACCATGTTGATTTCCTCTCATCTCCTACATGCATGTCATATGTAGTTCCATTTCTATTATCTCTTTATCTATAGGTGGCTCGATTCTTAACCAATTTAGGCGGTCACCTAGAACCTCACCTTAAATATAAGGCCTTAATTATAAAATTTATGGTTATACATTTAAGTATATTACAATATTATTATTAATTTTTATGTAAAAAAAAAATTACCCTATTTGATTAGTTAGTTATAATATAAAATTATTAAATTATTAAATTATTATATTTTAATAAACATTTACCTTGATCTTTCTTATTTTCCAAAAAATATCTCTCATTTAACAAGGCCTTACTAAATTTTATTCGCCTAAGATCAAAAAAAAAAAAAAAAAAAAAGCTTAAGCCCCCTATATCCTTGTCTTTTTCATTTATTCTTCACATGGGATGCACATGGTTTTAGCTACCTATATTAACATTACCATAAATCTATGTGTGGTACATAGATATGGCATTGCATATCGAAAACTATCTTGGAATTGAAAAGGCTATAGATCTTAGCTAGTTTATCCTTTGTATGATTTAATTGATTACTCTACATGGCAAAATGCCAATTGATTGATTATTGTGACCATTGAACTTCTTTAAATATATTTTGTATTATTATAGTTTTTACAAGGAGGGTTTCTAATAAGAAATTAAATTTTAGTTGTTTATTGTCAACCACCTCATTTAGAAAAAAATATATATATATATAAAATTATCGTGATCGATTTTTTTTCTAAAAAAATTGAGATTCTACTATGTGTTAGATTATATTCAACCAATCAATTAATATGTATGGTAGTTGTGTAGTTGTGTATTTAATATGGTAGTTGTATAATGCCTATATAAAGACCTCTCATTATACGTAATTCTAAACTCAAAAGCAAATATTAATATACATTTTTTTCACAAATTCTCACATGGTATCGACCGTCTGAGTTTTGATCTCTGTATATGCCTTTGTCTCTGTCTCCAAACAGGTGTTATCTCATTGTCCCTGTTTTCTAAATAATTTGAAACGACCGGTAGTCTCTACTATTGTTACTTTGTAATACCGTGGTATTACGGGACGAAAGTAACATAATATAAATTATGTTGGGACACATATACATTCATGGAAATGACTTTAGGGATAATCGGTAAATTCCTTGAAATTCCGATACGAAACTGTATAGGAGAAGAAGAAGGAGAATGGGAAGGAGAATGGGAGAAGCATGGGGAGAATGAGAAGGAGGAGGAGAGGAGGAAGGAAGAATGAGGAGGAGGAAGAGGAATGATGAGGAGGAGGATGATGATGATTAGGAGGAGGATGCTTCTCTTCTTCTTCTATCCTTCTTTTCTTCTTCTTCTTCTTCTCTTCTTCTCCGCCTTCTCCTCCTCCTCCTCCTCCGCCTCCTCACCTTCTCCTCCTTCTTCTGCTTCTGCTTCTTTTCTTCTTCTTCTTCTCTCCTCTCCGCCTCCTCCTCCGCCTCCTTCCTTCCGCCTTCTTCTTCGTCTTCGCTTCTTCTTCTCCTCCTCCTCCTCCCCCCCCCTCCTTCTCCTCCTCCTCCTCCTCCTCCTCCTTCTCCTTCTCTCCCTTCTCTTCTCCTTCTCCTCCTCCGCCCCCTCCTCCCCTCCTCCTCCTCCGCCTCCTCCTTCGCCTCCTGTTCCGCCTTCGCCTGCTCCTCCTTCGCCTTCGCCTTCGCCTGCTCTCCGTCGACTTCCGACGCTTCTCCTCCTTCTTTGCTCCGCCTTCTCCTTCTTCTTCTTCGCCTCCTCCTTCTTCCCCTCCCTTCGCCCCGACTCCTTCGCCTCCTCCTTCTTCTCCTCCTCCTCTCCTTCTCCTCCTCCTCCTCCTCCTCCCATCCTCCTCCTCCTCCTCCTCCTCCGCCTCCTCCTCCCTCCTCCTTCTCCGTCTCCTCCTTCTCCTCCCTCCTTCTCCTCCTTTTCTCTTTTTGCTTCTCCTCCTTCTCCCCTTCTCCTTCGCCTCCTCCCTCTCCTTCTCCTTCCTCCTTCTCCTTCTCCTCTCCTCCTCCCCTCCTCCGCCTCTCCTCCTCCCCCCTCCTCCGCCTCCTCCTCCTCCTCCTCCTCCTCCGCCTCCTCCCCTCCTCCCTCCTCCTCCCCTTCTCCTCCTCCTTCTCCTTCTCCTCCCCTCCGCCTCCTCCTTCTCCCTCTCCTCTCTTCTCCTCTCCTTCTCCTCCTCCCCTCCTCCTCTCCGCCTCCTCCTCCTCCTTCTCCTCCTCCGCCTCCGCCGCCGCCTCCTCCTCCTCCTCCTCCTCCTTCTCCGCCTCTCTCCGCCTTCTCCTCCTTCTCCTTCTCTCCTTCTTCTCCTTCTCCTCCTCTGCCTCCTCCTCTCTCCCCTTTCCTCCTCCTCGCCTCCTCCTCCTCCTCCGCCCCTCCTCCTCCCTCCTCCTCCGCCTCCTTACTCCTCCTTCGCCTTCTTCGCCTTCTCTCCTGCGCCTCCGCTTCCTCCTCCTCCTCCGTCTCCTCCGCCTCCTGCGCCGCCGCCTGCGCCTCGGCCGCGCCTTCTCCTTCCCTCCCCTCCTCCTCCTCCTCCGCCGCCTCCTCCGCTCCGCCTCCTCGCGCTCGCCTGCTGCTCCTGCGCGCCTTCCTCTCCTCTCCTCCGCTTCCTCTCCGCCATTCTCCGCTCCCTTCTCCTCCGCTATCTCCTGCTCCGCCTCCTCCTGGCTCCCCTGCGCCTCCGTCGCCTGCTCCGCCTTCTCCTCCTCCTTCCTCCTCCTTGGCGCTTGGGTTCTCCCTTCTCCTCCCCTTCTCCTCCTGCTCCTTCTCCTCCTCCCTCGCCTTCGCCTCGCCTTCTCCCTCGCCTGCTCCGCCGCCCCCCCCTCATCCCTCGCCTCCGCCCCCGCCGCCGCCGCCGCCGCCTCCTCCCCCGGCGCCCCTCCCCTGCTCTCCTCCCGGCTCTCCCGCCCTCCGCCGCTCCGCCTCCGCCTCCTCCCCTCCTCCTCCCTCGCCTTCGCCTCTCCGTCTCCGGCTCCTCGCCTGCTCCTTCTCCTGCGCCGCCTCCTCCGCCGCCGCCGTCTCACTCCTCCGCCGCCCCCGCCGCCGCCGCCGCCGCCTCCGCCTCGCCTCCTCCGCCGCCGTCGCCGCCGCCGCCTCCGGCGCCTGCGCCTGCTCCGCCGCCGGCGCCGCCTGCGCCGCCTGCGCCTGCGCCGCCTGCGCCTCCTCTGCGCCCCGGGCGCCTGGGGCGCCTGCGCCGCATGCGCCGCCGCCTTCGCCCCTGCTCCGCTCTCTCGCCTTATCCTCGCCCCTTCTGCTCAAGCTCCTCCTGCGCCCCTCGGCCTCCGGCGCTCGCGCGCATTCTCCCTTGGCCGCCGCCCGGCCGCCGCATCCCTCGCGCCGCCCCCGCCGCCGCCGCCGCGCCGCCGCCCCCGGCGCCGCCCCCCTGCGCCGCCGGCCCCCTGCGCCGCCGCCCGCGCCGCCGCCTCCTCCGCCGCCCCCGCCGCCTCCCCCCCCCCCCGCCCGCGCCGGCGCCGGCGCCGGCGCCGGCGCCTGCGCCGGCTCCTGCGCCGCGCTCCGCCGCCGCCGCCGCCATCCGCCGCCGCCGCCGGCCGCAGCGCGCGCCGCCGGCCCCGCCTCCGCCGTCCCCGCCCGCCGCCGTCGCCGCCGCCTCCGCCTGCGCCTGCGCCTGCGCCTCCGCCGGCGCCGGACGCCGGCGCTGCGCGCTCGGCGCGCCTCCGGCTCCGCCGCCGGCGGGCTGCGGCGCCGCTCCGCCTGCGCCGCCGATCGCCCGCGCCGCCGGCGCCGGCGCCTCCGGCGCCGCCTGCGCCGCGCTGAGCCGGGGCCGCCTGCGCCCCCCTCCTGCGCGCGGCGCCGCCTGCGCCGCCTCCTCCCCGCGCGCGGCGCCGCCGGCGGCGCCCGCCGCGCGCCTGCGCCGCAGCCGCCGCCTTCGCCTGCGCCTGCGCCGGCGCCGGACTCCTGCGCCGGCTCCGCCGCCGCCGAGCCGCCGGCGCCGCCGAAGCCATCAGAAGACCAGATCAGAAGAAGAAGCCGAAGAAGAAGAAGAGAGGCAAGCAGAAGACGAAAGAAGAGAAGAGAAAAAAAAAAAAAGGAGAAGCAGAAGGACGATGATCGCCCAATGAGCAGCGCCATGAGCCGGAAGAACACCGAAACGAAGAACAGCGAAGACGCCAGCAGAAGCCGAAGAAGACGAAGAATGAGAATGAGACTCGAAGGCTATAAGCAGACGGCTAAGAACCGGGAGAAGAAGCAAGAAGAAGGAAAGAGAAATAAAGCAAAAGGGGGTTGACAACCTACAAGCTTGGAAATTGAAGAAGAATCAAACAAAATAAGGTAAGAGAACCTTGACCCAAACTTAAATTGTATAATTTTGAAAGCTTGATGATAAAATAGTGATGTTGGCATGATAAGGGTTGCATATTGTTGATTGATAAGTAAAAAAAATGATTGATGAAGTTAAAAACCAAAAATTTTAAAGTTTTAAAAGGGATAGTTAAATCATGGATAATGAGATTAAATCATTATTTGAAGATGAAAATTTGATATAGAATATGTGATTTTGAAGTTCAATAAGTTGGTTTGTGCAATAATTTTGTTATGGAAGTGTTTGTGGTGCTTTTGGTGTAAGATGGACTTTGAAGAAAACAAGCACAGAATCTTGGAAAACTAGTTCGTATCGCGACGCGCAGAGGCTTGCGTCGCGACGCGCACTGGAAAAATGGCAGGATGTTTCTGGAATATTGAGCGTCGCTACGCGTGATCCAAAACCATCCCAAATCAGTTTTAAACCATCCAAGTTCCACCTTAGCGTGTTAGAGACCACCCTTAGGGTCTCGTATCAGTTCGCGTACATACATTACATCTTATTACAAGCATGATATACACAAGTGACGATATCACGTACTTGAATTGAGAAGTTTAGCCTAGTTCCAAACTTGTCTCATGGTTTATAATCTAACCAAGTTACCGCTTATAGACCATTGCATGAATTGCAATCTCCTTCGACGAAGTGGTATAGCACCAGCCAGATTCCAACCAGTGAGTGGACACTTTCCTTTTAATTGACTTTTCATTTTGTTGTTTTTCATATCAGACTTATTTTTTTTACGCTTTAGGGCATTAGATGATTTTTAGTACAGTTGTTTCATAAAAGTTTATGATTTAAGTTATGTTTGAGGAAGAAACATTTTCAAATTATGATTTTATGATTTTCGAGGCATAGGGAAAAAACCCACCTCAGTATGTAACTAGATATAGACATGAAATTGACGGATAACATGTGCACATGGAGAGGACTGGGGGGACAGCGATACGTAACGCCCCCAGATCCTAGTTTAGAACTAGGGACGACAGATGCCCCTAGATCCTAGGTTCAGAGCTTGGAGGGTAGCATAGATACGCACCCCCAGTTTTAGTTTCAGGGACATGAGTGGCATGTTTTGGGGGACAGCGATACATAACGCCCCAAAGTCATGAATTTGTATTCCTGGCTCTAGTTAAGCGTATGGGGGGACGACAATACGTAACGCCCTCATACGTCAGGTTTTCAGAGACAGATACAAATATCAGAAATAGTTTTCAGATACAGTTTTCAGAAAATGTTGTTAGAAAAAAAAGTTTTCAAAAACACAATTTTATAAGAAACTTTGAGAAAAGATAAGTTTTACAGAAAGAGTTCAGAAGAGATTTTCAGAAAGAAGCCCAGAGTTTTCAGACAGAAAAAGGGTTTTCGTATAAAGCTATTTCTTGAACTTTGGTTTTAGAACCAAATATTTTTATAACAGTATTTTAGTTTTCGTCAACTCACTTAGATCATACAACGGTCTAACCCCCCCACTCCCAGTGTTTTATTTTGCAGGTTCATGGAAGACGAGCTCATGAGGATGGATACCGATGGCAGTCACTAGGGAGTTGGTCCACCAGGTCAAGTTAGGGATTAAGTCCAGTTCAGTCAGAGTCAGAGAGTGTCTTGTAACATATATGTTATACAGTGATGATCATATGTGTATTGCATTATAGAAGTTATTGTCATTGTTAAAATGTGTATTTAATCAGAGTATTTAGTAGTAAGAGTATTATGCATACATGGTCGATGTGTTGGGCTATGGTCACATACATGAGTTTATATATATATGAGATAAGAATAGCAGGTATCAGAAGTCAGAGACTTATGGGGATAGTACGGTCTATCTCATGCCGATAGCATCTCCCGGATTGGGGATCCTACACAAGTCTTATCTCATTGTTTCTGTCTCCAAACAGGTCTAATCTTTTTGTCTTCGTCTCCAAACATGTGTATTTATGCTCCGATGATCAAATAGTTGATATCTTCACCAAGTCTTTTCTTCATGGCTATTACACAACCTTTATTTCCAAATTCAATCTGGTTTCCTCACTACCATCTTGTGTTTGAGGGAGATGTTAGATTATATTTAACCAAGCAATTAATATGTATGATAATTGTGTAGTTGTATATTTAATATGGTAGTTGTGTATTTAATATGGTAGTGTATAATGTCTACATAAAAGCTTCTCATTGTAGTTCTAAACTAAAAAATAAATGTTAATACACATTTTTTCATAAATTCTCACAATGTGAAAGTAAAATAGTCATTTTGATCATCTAAAAGCTCTTATTCAACTACAACCAAATTACACAATAATATTGAAAAAAACTTTTGACATTAAAATAAAGCTTTGACCAATAAAAATAGTCATTCCAAACAAATACTACGTCTATTATAACTCAAAAGATGGACGATATCCCATTACATAATAAATTTAAAATTATATATAGGGTAAATTTAAAATTTCTTTTGCATGAAGTTCCCATCACATCTTTATAATTTGAAAAATATTACAATCTTTCTAATGTTTTTGTTCAATTTGATAATTTTACCCTTTATAAATTTAGATAACTAAAATAAATGATAAAAAATTATTTCGTAACAAAAAGTCAAAATTATTTAAATTAAAAAGGATAGATGATAAATAAAATTATATACTATTATAAGACTATGAAAACGTTTTTTTTTTTTTTTTTGAAAAAAAAATTGTATAATTAACTTGGTGTCTGGTGGTGATAAGGAGATGTAATAATCTAACAAAGTGACATTTGGGTCAACAAATTGTTGGAACGTGTTTGTAAGGCCTTGTTTGTGTAGCACGAGTGTGAATCAAAATTGCTATAAAAAATAGAAAAATGCTTTTCCCATTATGTGGAAGCAAGTCAAGAGCAAACTATTATCTCAAAGGAAAATGCTTTGCTCCATCATCAATTATACTTTTCTCAATTGGGATCGGTTTAAGAGTGATATTTAACGAGTATATTTAAATTTATTATTAAAATATTTAATAATTTTAATCATAGATATATATATATATATATTATATATATATTTATAATATATATATATATAGATATATATATATATATATTATATATATATATATATATATATATATATATATTTATATATTTACTGTGGAAATGATATCTAAGATTGCAATTCTACTTGTTGCAATATCATCTTTACAGTATTTATAATGATAATGACATTTATATAGACAACAGATAAAACTAAAACATAAAGAAAATAATACAAAATAATATTACAACAATTAGACTCACAGTCTTGAAGATATTTTGCATAATAATGAGAGATTATTTCATTAACTATATATGTGTGGAAATCTTCATGTCCGGACGTTCGGATGAATTTTCATATCCGGACTAAGATGAAGTACTAGTATTTTGTTGTGTAAATTTTTTTTTAAAATTCGGATACACATAAAGTATTAGTATTTTGTGTTGATTTGGACGTAAAATTTCACTCGAACGTCCGGATCTGAAGCTATATATATAAAATTCAAGATTGAGTCACAAAGGGGTGACATATTTTTCCCAAAAAAAATAAATATAACTAAGAATTGCATATTATTTATTTTGCGGCTATTAAAGGCATGTTGTGCTTATCAGCACGCTTATGTTGAAAAAATTTGATATCCATCAAAACTTTATCAATATTAACTAAATAATAATGGTATAAAAGAAATTAAATAATGTGACCCACCATTTAGTTATTATTATTATTATTATTATTATTATTTTATTATTATTATTATTATTATTATTATTATTATTTTAAGAGGCCCAAACTAGGCGGGTCAAAAGTGATGATTGGAAAGTTAAAAAAAATCAGTTGATGATCCCAAAGCGTGTAATGTCCCTTATCAACTTTAATAAAAGTGGGTAAGAATGTTTATTCTAAGGGGCAATGCAACCTTAAGGACCCAAATATTCAGATCCTGTTCATATTACTTGCTCCTTAATTATTTAATACAAATTTTATAGTCTTAAATAATAAATATGTGTCCTTCTAGTTAACCATTTCTATGAATCCATTTTTTTTTTTTTGAGAGAAAATATTATTACAGTAACTCTAATACGTCAGTTGGAATCTCACGGATCCAGATTCTACAACTCAAATTGTTTGGCGTTAGCTTTGCTAATCTATAAGCCTTGAAATTACATATTGTTGATGGGAATTTCTGCGGTTAAGGTTTCTGAACAGTTCAGTAAGGGCAGAAAATGAAGTTCTCCTCACCCAGAGGACCAGCGCTCAGAGAGTATGTGTTGTTTTTCAACCCGGCTTGGAGCTCGGGTAAAGTTTCCTCGGTATGACCGACCAGAGGAAGCAGCACAACACAGATTTTAGAAACCGACAACATCAGAGCCGGGGCCAACCACAGTAGACCGACAGCTCGGCTTGGTTTTATTTCACCTCCCAGAAACGGTTGATGAGTTCTGATATTTCGGGTCAGGACGGTATTAGTTTGGGAAGCCCGACAAGTCAGTTGGCCAACCTCTTGAAGACCGATGTGGGATCAGAGTAGTTGGATTTTTTCCCTCCAAAATCAACTATCACATTCGAAATTCGACAAGCTGTCATCATTAATGAAAAGGCTTGACAGTGTACTTTTACGGCGTGATGTGATAGGAAAAGAAGGGGTAGACTTTGCTTTCGGCGATGATAGATTGGTGAAGAGAACCTGTCAAATCGTCGAAAATCCGCAGACCTGCAGGGCTGGCGTCACAAATATATGGAAACAGTGTTGAATATCCATTAGCATATAAGGGGATGTTGATCACATTTGTAAAGGTTACAAAATTTTCCATTTGAAAATCACCCGTCAACAGTTGGCGCCGTCTGTGGGGACTGAACGAAAACTAACTTGCGTAGTGAGACGATGGGGGAAGATGGGAACCATAGATCGTCGGAGAGTTCAACTATAGAGTGGATGGGGAAAATGGAGGAAATCATGTGGAAGGATATGGAGGAGAACCAAACCCTCATGAAGGCCATGTTGGAGAAGCTGGAAAGGCTAGAAAAAGCGAATAATGAAAGGTTGGAGGCTGGTCCAAGTTGGAGGAGAAATGAGATAGCAGAAGGAAAGAGGGTGGTAGACCTAAGTGGTGATGATGATAGACCCGGCCACGGTTCCGGTTCGGAACCGGGGTTCCTGTTGGAACCGTAGGGTTCCAACAGGAACCCTATGGCCCCCAACGGCTACTAGCCGTTGGGGGCCTAATTCCCCCAACGGCTAGTAGCCGTTGGGGGATGCAGGGAGCCGTTTGGCTCCCTGCCAAACGGCTCCCTGCCAAAAAAAAAAATAATTAAAAAAAAATATTTTTATTATATAAAATAAAAATTACTAATGTACCCCTAATAACGGTAATAAAACGGTTATATTTAGGGGCATTTTTGGTATCAAAAAAATTCTAAAATTCTATAAATAGGATTCATTTTTCATAATTTCATCACACCAAATTCTCAACTCTCTCATTTTCTATAATTCTCTTATTCTCAATCTTACTTCAATACAATTCTCTTATATTCTTATTCTCAATCTCAATTTATTTAGTTGTTAATTTGTTATCATTCGCATCGCAATTATTCAATTTTCTTATTTTTCTTCCTAATTTCTCAAAAAAAAATGGCAAGCTCATCCGAGAACATAATGTCAAATATGCCAACCCAAGAGAGCGGCCCTAGTGTCAGTGCACAATCACGGAGAAGAGAAGTTAAGGCTCGGTCCTCCGATATTTTCAAAATTCATTTTACTTTGGAACGCCTAGAAGATGGTTCACAACGAGCAATTTGCAACTATTGTGGGGTTATCTATAAATTTTCTGGTGGATACGGCAATATGATCAAGCACATGGAGAAACATCATCCGGTTTGATTTGGCATTGATACGACGCAGACTCAAATGGCCATGTACGCATCATCTAGTAGAGGTACGAGTAGTGTAGATTTATTTAAATATTCTGATGCAAAAAATAGAGAAGAATTTGCGAAATTAACTTGCATGGCACATCTTTCTTTAAGCTTTGTCTTCTTTGGTGAAAAACTTCATTTTACTAATTACGTGCATAATGCTTTAAACCCTGCTGCATGTAGAATGACTCGAAACACAACAAAACGTCATATTTTCAAATTATATAAAGATGGTAAAATTATTTTAAATGAAATATTTAAAGAGATGAAAGGTCGTATTTCTATATGTTCTGATATTTGGAGTGACCATTGGCAAACACACTCATACATGGGTGTGACTTGTCATTGGATTGATGCATCATTTACCATGCAAAATGACTTATTGCATTTAGAGTTTTTGATGACCAACATATTGCACATAATATTTATAGAATGATGAAGGTAATTTTTGATGAATATGGTTTAGGAGAAAAATTTTAACAATTGGATTTGATAATGCATCTGCAAATACTGCATCCATCAATGATTTAAAAGAAATATGTCAACCAAATTTAGGGGGTCGATTTTTTCATATTCGTTGTACATGTCATGTCCTAAACTTATGTGTGCAAGACGGTCTAAAATTATTATCTCCTTTCCTTGATCCAATTAAAATGGCATTAACTGTATTTGGTCATATTCTCAAGTTAGGAGAGAATGGACCAAGTTTTGTAAAATAAATGGTATTAAACCGATTAAATTTTCTAGAGATGTTCCAACACGTTGGAATTCTACTTATTTTCTTTTATGTCAAGCATTTCAATACAAAGATGCATTATGTAGTTTTTTTCCTCAACATGTTCAAAATATCACACTATATCCTAGTCAATGGGATATTGTGAATTTTTTTAGATATTTTAAGAGTATTTAATGATGCTACTTTAGTTTTTAGCGGTGTTTATTATCATACAACACATTTATTTCTTCTTGAGAGTTTGAATATTGTTGGCACTCTCGATGAGCATGTTGACAGTGACGACCCTAATGATCTTGTTTTGCTCGAAGCCATTACTGTTATGAAGGTAAAATGGTTGCATTATTTTAGAGAAATTCCTTTACTTTATCTTATTGCTGCTGTTTTTTGATCCTAAATTTAAATTAGAAGGTTTGAATGGTGGTTTACAAGCTTACTATGGTTATTTATGAATATTAGATGACATTGATATTACGAGCATAATGACGAAATTAAGAAGTGATTTAATTATTTTATTTAATGATTATATTGTAAGATATAACTTAGGAACATTAGGTCAATCTAGTAGTAGCGAACCGGTAATTCAAACAAGACTTAGCGCAGGGGATCGTTGGTTATTGCAACGAAATAAAAAATCTAGGGATACGACAACTAATAATCCTGAATTAGATAATTATTTATCTACAAATTTTGAGTTTTCTAATGAAAGTTTATGCAGTAAAAATTTTAAAATCCTTGAATGGTGGAACCGGCATCAAATATATATCATGTTTTATCTATTATTGCTAAAGAGATCTTGGCAGCACCTATTTCCACCGTTGCGGTTGAGCAAGCCTTCAGCTTGGGAGGTAATATATTGGAAGCTAGGCGATCTTCATTACATCCAAGCACTATAGAAGCAACAGCTTGTGTGGATGATTGGACTCGAGCTGAACTGAGACAACAAGAAGATGCCCCCGATGATTTTGAAGATTTGTTCGATAATGCTTCTGCAACAAGTGCAAGCGGAACCGGAGCCGAAGGATCAACTGATAATGATGATTGATAATTGTAAAATTATATTTTACAAAGGGGATATGTCTTAAACTTGTAATGGAACTACGTGAGCTTTGATTCCTCTCACCCTTGGAGGATACGTAGGCAACTTAAATTTTAAAAATTTAAGCTCAAGCTCTTCAATGTAATAAATTTTTTTTATTTATAAATTTAATCTCATTTTTTTAATTAATATTTTTTTATTAAGCTTTGATTCCTCTCATTTTTTTATTTTAATTAATTAAAAAAAAAACAAACCGAACCGGAACCGAACCGGTTCGTTTCGGTTCGGTTCCGGTTCGTTTTAGGTTATGGTTCCACTTAAGTGTGGAACCGAAAACCGGCCGGTTCGGTTCGGTTCCGAACCGGAACCGAACCGCCGGCCGGGTCTAGATGATGAACCCGGGAGGAAGGATCCACAGAGGGTGAGGTCAGTGGTGATAGCGAGAGCCTCGCCAGCGGAAAGAATGTGGGGGGAAGAAGAAAAGAGGCGAATGCCGGAGTCTTCAAGTAATAGCCCACGCTCTAAGAAGAGAGAAGATATGAGACATGGGAGAGGGGAGCGAGAGGTATCTAGCTATGGTGCACGTCGTGTTCGGGGCAGCAGACGTGAGGAAGTTCTTGGGAGGCAACTTGATGATACTGATAACCATATGAAAACCTGGTTTAGAAATGAAATAAAAAGTGGGAAGAAAACCTAAAGGCGGGTAAAGTGGATGGTTAGGACAGAGAGATGGCATCTCCCTTCACATAAGAAATCATGTCTGCTGAATTTCCTAGGCAGTTCACCATGCCTTCTAGGAGCTCCTATATGGGCCATACTGACCCTAAATCTCATGTTGAGAGTTTTGTTTTGCTGATGGAGGTCCAAGGAATGGTGGGAGAGGCCATATGCAGGGTGTTCCCTCTAACCCTGAGTGGGTCTGCAATCTTGTGGTTTAGAAGCTTGACTCCGGGAAGTATCTGCAGTTTCTCTCAGCTCTAGAAGTCCTTCGTCCGGCACTTCAAAGGAGCGAGTGTACCAAAAAAGACAGTAGGGGAATTGAGGTTGATGAAGCAAGGGGACGATGAGCCCCTAAAGAACTTTGTTGAAAGATACCACATCATGGTGCTCGAGGTCGGGGCCTATGAGTCGACAGAGGCTTTGGAAAGTATCAAGGGGGCCCTGAAGGTCGGGAGATTGTGGACTCACTTGAGGGTCCATGACATACCAGACTACGCAACTGATCTGGAGTTGACTAGGAAGTTTGTTTTGATGGAGGAAGAGGAAAAGGCCGCCCAGAAGGGAGGGGTTCAAAAGGAAAAAGTGTTGAGATCGGAGATGCCGCGAAGGCCGGATAGAGATTTGAGGAATCCTCCTCCGAAACAAGGGAGTTTAGGTCGGTACCTCCCGGCAACATGCCACAAGAGAGGAGAACTCAGGTACAAGTAAATCATGTGGCCGGAGGAACATGATACACATATTTGAACAAGTCGATGGCTCAGATCGTGAAGGAAATTCAAGGTAGGGGCCTCTTAATAGAGTCCGATCTGAGGAAGTATCCGGTGGAAAAGAAGAGTGAGAAATATTATTGTGTGCATCACAATATAAAAGGACACTTAGCGGAAGGTTGTAAGGACCTGCGGGAGCAGATGGAAAATCTAGCGCAAAACGGCTATCTGAATGAGTATATTGACCAGGGGGCCATGACGGCCCGACAGCGGTAGGGACACAGACAGATGTATACCATCACCGGAGGGAGGACACTGGACGGAGACTCGAATCGGTCAAGAAATAGTTACAGCAGGATCCAAAGGTTGGAGGTGTTGTCGGTGGGGCAGGCCTCGAGCGTGCAAAGAGATCGGTCGGTCCTAATAATTTTCACCGACGAGGATGCCCATGGGGTGCGTTTTTCCGCATGACGATGCACTAATAATTAAGGCGGTGATAGGAGGAGCCGAGGTAGATAGGATCTTGGTGGATCCAGGGAGCGCGATCGACATAATCTCCAAGGAGGCCCTGGACGGACTGAGGGTAGAGTGTGCTACAGTAATCCAGGATGAGACTCATCTGTATGAATTTGGAGAGGCAGCAGTCCTCCCCTTGGGAAAGATACAACTAGCCATGACGATCGGGACTTCCCCCCGCACCCGGACGATCATGATGAACTTCACAGCAGTGGACTGCATGAGCAGTTACCAGGTCATTATGGGCCGACCTTTCATAATGAAGACAAAGGCCGCCATGTCGTGTTATTATTTGAAGCTGAAGTTTCCCACCCTAGCTGGGATCGGGGTTTTATGTGGAAGTCAGAAGGTAGCAATGAGTTATTTCACCACCGTTTCAAAAGAGACTCTTTGTATCGAGAAGGATAGTCGGAGGAAAAGAAGAAGGGAAGAGGGGGATGAGACAGATGAATCTCCAGATGCGCAGTCCGAGGAGTTTGCCCAATTGGGGCAGTAGAAGAGTTGGAGTCAGTGGAACTCTTCAGCCCAGGAAAAGTCATTAAGGTAGGAGCGGGTTTGGAGGAAAACCTGAAGCAGGACCTTCTGAAGTTTTTAAAGCAGTATGTAGATATTTTTACTTGGGGGCATAGTGACATGCCCGAGATAGACCGTAAATTTTCAGCCACCATTCAACGGTGGATCCAGCTCACAAGCCGATCAAACAGAAGAGAAGAATATTCAATCAAGAACGATGTGAAGCAGTAGGGGCCGGGTGTTGGACAATTATGACCTATAGCGTCATTATTTGTAAAAGACATTGTGGCTTTTGTACAAATTAACTGTGTGACAATGAAAATTGCTATTTTATCATTTTGTAATTTGATTACTTGAATATATAAATGATAAAAGTCCTTATGATTAGTTCCGGATTATAAGATATGAGACAATATCAATCCACTAAGGTTTAATCATTAAATATCCCTAGTCGTAGTATTATCGAGACTGGACATCGATAATGCGAAATAGACTAGTATTGCACTTGTGCACATTGTGGGAGCATAACATCATAGTTCTCATATATTTAAGTATTGGATACTTATGCAAGTGTGATAGGAGGTTGTGTTTACCGATGGTACGGGAACATCTTCATTCTGGATAGACCCCGCGAAATCCCATTGGTAGTATGACTATGTGTCTATGGGAATCCGCATCAGGGTAGGTGTATTTGGTCTTAACCTGAGACTTGCATCGCTAGTACTTGCGACAATCAATACGCTTTGGTTTTGGTCGTCCGGGACTTTAACAGGTTCTGTGTACGCCTCTTCTGGGTTTATTGAGAATCGTAGTGTATTGGGTGTGATGTCAAGACGGAAGTATCACTTCAGTCATATGGAGATGATGATCACGTAGGGATACAGAACCGGTTCTCTATTATGTTGCAACTATCGGGATAATATGACAAGGTCATGATTATCCGATTATAGAGACTAGTTGCTTGTGATCTGATATATGCTTCGTAAGGGCCATACACTATTCCAGCCCCAGGCCTTGCATGTGACATCTGATACTGGATCGTAATACGCAATACTACGTATACTACGCCTGTTATAGATTATATATTCCTGAAAGAATATTTCTGGAGAATTGGGTAGGCACGGCGCTTTGCTAGAAGCCAACCATGTCTCGTAAATTGGTAAGAATATGGTACCGGGTAAGCACATGTTCGGATAGTCCGACGAACGAATTTACTGCCAACATATCCAGGGATCTCATGGGTCGTTTGCCGGAGATTCACTGATGACGTATGACTCGAACAAAATTAATCTAGGATTAATTACGACGAGAATTTATCTAGGATAAAATTCAATTAAAAGAGAGAGAGCGATTAATTTGGAATTAATCGATTAAAATAATATATTCGATATATTAAATGAAATTAGATTTCATAACGGAATTAAAATTGGATTTTAATTCGGGCGAATGAATTAATTTAGAATTAATTCGCGAACGACTTTAATAGTAATTTTGCTAGGCATAATTATTTAATTAAATTTGATTTAATTAAGTTGCAACGGAAAATTCGTTAATTCGGAATTAACGAAACCGAGCCCGGAATGTGTTTGCGGGCCCACTCGGATTTTGAATTAAAGTGGGGCCCACAAGTCACATCACAACTTACATCACTTGTCCATCAAGTGTCAAAGTTGATTGATGGGAGTAGTTGGAGGCATTAAATGATATTTTCCCTCCAAAACTTTGGTTAACCTTTTGGTAAAGCATATACCAAAATTTGAGTTTGACTTTTGTATATTGGTAATTGATTTCAAATCAAAATATCAAAAAACCAAAACTCTCTCCTCTCCTCTCTTCTTTGCCGTGAACTACCATAGACCAAAGGAAGATTTTTGTTGCAAATTTATTCCTTAGCTAGCACTTAAAGAATCATACATAGGTGATAGGGAAACATCCATTGATTTTGGAATCTCATTCACCAAGCTTGGAACTCAACATGCAACCATTCACAGAGGAGCTTGGAGCACTTCAAAGGAAGCAAAAGTTTTGTAATCAACGCATCCAATCAAGCACTATGAGTATTTTTTTTTCCACTTTGCGTATTTACACATATTTCATGCTTAATATGATCTTGGTTTGTTCATTAGAACCCAACACCGGGGTGGAAAGATTGCTAAAGGCTGGTTTCATCAGAGAGGTGAAATACCCGGAGTGGGTATCAAATGTGGTTTTAGTGAAGAAACCTAGTGGGAAGTGGAGGATGTGTGTGGACTTCTCCGACCTTAACAAGGCCTGCCCGAATGATAGTTTCCCGCTCTCGAAAGTAGATTAGTTGGTAGATTCGACTGCGTGTCATGGACTGCTCAGTTTCATGGACACCTTCTCAGGATATAACCAGGTAAAAAAACATCATGGGGACGAGGAGAAGACAACTTTCATCACAGAGCGGGGGCTGTACTGTTATAAGGTGATGTCTTTCGGGTTGAAGAATGCTGAGGCTATATTTCGGAGGTTGGTAAACAAAGTTTTTAAGCCTATCATTGTTAAAACCATGAAAGTATATGTTGATGATATGATAATGATGACCAAGGAACCGAAGGGTCACTTGGCCGACCTCGCGAAAACTTTTGAGCTGATAAGAAAGCTTAGTATGAGGCTGAACCCAGAGAAGTGTGCATTCGGTGTAGCATCGGGAAAGTTTCTGGAGTATATGGTCAGTGTGCGAGGAATCGAGGCTAACCCGCAGAAGATCCAAGATGTTCTGGATTTGAAATCTCTCAAGACGGTCAAAGAGGTGCAAAGCTTGATGGGCCGAGTGGCTGTACTAAACCGGTTCATATCCCGTGCAACCGACAAATGTCACCCCTTTTTTAAGTTGATCAAGAAGGTTAAGAAGAATGTCAGCTGGACGGCAGAGTGCGAGGAAGCCTTCATGCAACTCAAGAAGTACTTAGCTCAACCTCTACTCCTGGCTAAACCGATCCCGGGTGAGATTTTATTTTTGTACTTAGCTGTTTCTATACATGCAGTAAGTTCGGTATTAGTACATGAGGCCGATAATACCCAAAGGCTGGTGTATTATATTAGCAAAGCCTTGCTAGATGCAGAGACAAGATACCCGGCCCATGAACTGGTAGCTTTGTCCTTGGTTACAGCTGCCCAGATGCTACGACCCTACTTCCAAGCCCACCTTATTGGGGGTCTACACCAATCATCCCTTGAGGCAGTTTTGCATAAACCGGAGGTCTCGGGTAGGTTAGTGAAGTGGTCGGTGGAGTTGAGCGAGTATGATATATCCTATCTGCCCAGAGTGGCAGTAAAAGGACAGGCCCTAGCTGATTTTGTGGCCGAGTTTACTGGAACCCAGATTTTGGAAGTTTCAGAGACTAAGTGGGAGTTTTCGGTGGACGGTTCTGTCAGTTCACAAGGATATGGGGCTGGGGTCGTCTTACGAAGTAGTTATGGCGAAGAAGTGGTATACGCCTTGAGATTTGCTTTCGAGGCCACCAATAATGAAGCGTAGTATAAGGTCATTTTGGCCGGATTGAGGTTGTGTACGACAATGGGTGTCCGAGATGTGATCGTAAAGAGCGACTCCCAGTTGGCCATCCAGCAGTTGAGGGGTGAGTTTCAGGCCAAAGAGTCTAACATGGTGTCCTATATGGCCAAGATGAAGAAGTTGGCCGGAGAAATGGATAGTGTGCAATTTGAGCAGATTGGTCGGGAAAGTAACCATCAGGCAGATTCTCTAGCCCGCCTGGCTCCTCCATTAAATCGGAGAAGCCCATAACCATCCCTTTGATTTCCTTACAGGAAATGAGTGTTGGGAAGCCAGAGGTAATGAAATGGAAGTAGGAGAGAAGGCCTCTTGGATGGACCCGATCAAAAAGTACTTAAAAACTGGGGAGACCCTTGAAGATAGGAAGGAAGCGAGAAAGCTGAGGTACCGAAGCTCTAAGTGTTGCTTGATTGAAGGAGTACTGTACCAGAGGGGGTATACTGTGCCGCTTTTGATATGCCTCATGATAGAGGAAGCCGATTGTATGCTTAGAGAGATTCGTTGGGGTATTTATGGGAGTCATACATGGGGCAGTCTATGGCGTATAAGGCGTTGATGCAGTGATTCTACTGGCCGATCATGCACCAAGACGGGATGAAGGTAGCTTGGAAATGTTAAGGATGCCAGAAGAATGCAAACATTCATCACCAGCCAGGAGAGTAGTTGACTTCACTGGTCAGCCTCTGGTCGTTCGCCCAGTGGAGGCTGGACATCATCGGGCCAATGCCAGTGGGGCAGGGGCAAGCCAAGTACGTCATTGTTGCCATTGACTATTTCACCAAATGGGCGGAGGCCAAACCCCTAACTACAATCACAGAGAAGAATGTGACAAATTTTGTGAGAAAGAATATCATATGCCGGTTTGGAATTCCCCGAGCCATCATCACTGATAATGGGAAGAAGTTCGATAGCAAGGGTTTCAGGAAGCTCTGTGAAGATCTTCAGATCGCCTTGAGATTCGCATCACTTGCTCATCCTAAGTCCAATGGGCAGGTCGAGGCTACCAACAAAACGATCAAGGAAAATTTGAAGGCCCGGATCGGATCTTGTAAGGGGTTGTGGGTCGAATAATTACTAGAAGTATTATGGGCACATCGGACGACCTACAAGGACTCCACTGGGGAGATGCCTTTTTCTTTGGCTTACGGGTGTGAAACAGTTATTCCAGCAAAGTTCATGATGATCACCCACCGGGTCTGGCATTTTGAGACCGATCAGAATGAAGAACTCATCAGGAATCACCTCGACCTAATCGAAGAGAAACGAGAGAAGTCGGCTATGAAAGTGGCTGTCTGTCAACAAATAATGGCCCGTTTCTTCAATAAGAAGGTTTAGATTCGATCTTTCCTCCCTGGAGATTTGATTTTAAGGAGGGTCACATTAAATACCTGAAAATCGGAGGAAGGTTCATTGGGCGCCAAATGGGAATGGCCATACCGAGTGGTGGAGATAGTAAGATCGACTACCTATCTTCTAGAGCAGTTGGATGGTACCCGACTCAAGAAGCCTTGGAACGCTGAGATGCTGAGGAAGTACATCCAGTAAACCTTTTCTTTTGAACCACCAAGCTATTAGATGAGCTGGCCAGAACCAGAAATTTTTTTATAAAGCCTCTCTTGAAATGACCCACCAAGAGTTGTAAGAAGGGCAGTAGGTCATATGAATATGAACATAACTTTCTCGTCCACTTTACTTGTTGTTTAAATTGAATGAGAAAGTCATGTTAAATATTCTTAGGATGTGCTCGATGCGAAGGGGTAAACCGGACCCAGAGAGGTTTCTTCCCTTGCAAGTCGTCTGGTGAGTCCCGTTGAGAACCACCCAGGAAGGGCACACACGGGGTGTCTTCCTCCCTCGTGGGGATTTGCCTGACCGCCTCGGATCGGCGTATCCGTAGTTTGGTTAGCCGGGACAATGAATTGTAAGGATCATAATTTTGTTTTGGGAGGCATCGGGTAGGAAGCTGCCTCGGAGCGCCCGAGTTGTTGTTTTTTCTTGAATTTGCGTGGAGTATGTGCTAAGTCACCTCCACTTTGTTAACTTTACCTTGTTCTATTTTTTGTTTTTCACCGATACCCGGTAAGGGGACGCCTGCTCCAGGATCCGTAGAGTCTCAGAGGTTGAAAATCTTCCATCGTGTAAGTCTCAAATGCTCCACCTTCTCGGGGTTGGATTCGTTCCGCCGATGCTATGCTCCACCTGCTCGGGGCTGGATTTTTTCCGCCGAGTCTGTTATGTTCCACCAGCTCGGGGCTGGATTCGTTCCGCTGAGCCTGCTTCGTTCCACCAGATCGGGGCTGGATTCGTTCCACCGAGTCTGCTTTATTCCACTAGCTCGGGACTGGATTCGTTCCGTCGAGTCTAATTTGTTCCACCAGATCGGGGCTGGATTCGTTCGGCCGAGTCTGATTTGTTCCACCAGCTCAGGGTTGGATTCATTCCGCCGAGTCTATATTGTTCTTCTCAGCTCGGGGTCGGGCTACATCCCACCGAGTCCGTCTCATTGGTCTGAGGACGTAACATTCCCCCAAAGCCAAGTGTTCTTCTCAGCTCGGGACTGGACTCGTTCCGCCGAGACTACTGGTCTCTCCAACCTCATGGTCGGGTTACGTCCCACTGAGTGCCTGATTTTAGCTTGAGGACGGACCGTACGAAGACACTAAGGATGACCTGAGGTGGCACCAGAGCAGTTTCTGTATACTTCCCAAGGACAGCCACCTGATGGACGAGCAACACGCTTCTGATTTTCATAGTTCTCAACACCAACTCGCATACTCGTTTGACCTAAGAACTAGGGGACAGATGTTGATGGGTATTTCTGCGGCTAAGGTTTCTGAACAGTTCAGTAAGGGCAGAAAACGAAGTTCTCCTCACCCAGAGGACCAGCGCTCAGAGAGTATGTGTTGGAGCTCGGGTAAAGTTTCTCAGTATGACCGACCAGAGGAAGCAACACAGCACGGATTTTAGAAACCGACAACATCAGAGCCGGGGCCGACCACAGTAGACCGACAGCTCGGCTTGGTTTTATTTCACCTCCCAGAAACGGTTGATAAGTTTGGATATTTCGGGTCAGGACGGTATTAGTTTGGGAAGCCCGAAAAGTCACTTGACCGACCTCTTGAAGACCGATGTGGGATCAGAGTAGTTGGATTTTTTCCCTCCAAAATCAACTCTCACATTCGAAATTCGACAGGCTGTCATCATCAATGAAAAGGCTTGACAGTGTACTTTTACGCCGTGATGTGACAGGAAAAGAAGGGGTAGACTTTGCTTTCGGCGATGACAGATTGGGGAAGAGAACTTGTCAAATCGCCAAAAATCCGCAGACCTGCAGGGCTGGCGTCACAAAGATATGGAAACAATGTTAAATATCCATTAACATATAAGAGAAGGTTGATCACATTTGTAAAGGTTACAAAATTTTCCATTTGAAAATCACCCGTCAACACATACTCTTGGAGCAAATTTGAAATTAACTTTGTCTATTGTCAGACTTATAAATTTACGATCTATAAATAATATTCAGAAGTCATTTCCGTAGTGTACCATGGCCATAAATTTAACATATCGTAAACAAGTGCAGGATATCTATGCTCTGTACACATGATTGATAGATTCTATCTTGATACACACCGGATATCATGAGCATCAGTCCACACCCAATAATCAGACGGAGGTCTGACCTAAATAGGTTGTTGACGTGACAGTCACCAAAGTGTTGAGGATAACTCATATATCCACAGTAACATCTCAAGTTTAAGAACCATTATGCTACTCTACTCGAGACAATTCCTATAGACGTTGGTGTACCATTTATTAGGAAATCTTTGGTTAGTCGTTCAATGTTTATCAAATAAACACCTACATGTCTATACAAGTCCCCAAAGACTCACGGTTCACTAGGATAAACCATCAGACCAAGTCTTGATATACAACATGTATTAGTCTCAACGGATTTTACTAACCGACTCGTGTCAGTAAATCTTGACCAGAAACTTTATTTGAGAATATACAACTTATAGTGACGCTTCACAATGTCAATTACAACTTATATTGTAATTGCGCACTATATATATATATATATATATATATATTATATATATATATATCACTAAACTGGATTTAGTTTCAATCTAATAAAATTAGATCGAATATATATAAAAAATAAGAGGTGCTACCATAAATATGTAATATTATGGAAAAAATAATTGTTCGTATTCATAAACTGGACATAAATACGATCAGAATGGACGCTCTGAGCACCAACCCTAACATTTACTACCTATCATCATTGAATTGGATGCCAAAAGTATGGTGGAACAAATTAAGGGGGATATTAGAAGCTCTAAAGAGATTTTTAGGATCATCCCAGAGATCCATAAGGCAATTAGGGACACCAGTTGCTTTTTTCAAATTCAGTTTAACTCCAGAGAATGCAATATGGAGGCTCATTCTCCGGCTAAAATAGCTTGTAATTTTGCATTTACTGATTTTTGGAGGGAAAATCCTCCAGTTCCCATTATCTGTTAACTTAATTGGATTTTAATGATATTCTTCTTTCAAAAAAACAAGAGGCCACGAAGAAATAAATGTGTCAACATCAACCAAACTGCTGTTGGAGAGAGATTTATACATGATTTCCTATATTTAAATATAAGATTCTTTATTAAATTAACACCGCTATGTGTAAGAATAGTAAAATGAGTCATTTTAATATGTATCCGAGGGAATGGCTTGATGATGTAGGGTTCAAGATCTCACATTGGAGTTTTGGGTTCGAATTCAGGAAGTGTGTTTCTTGTAAGAGCCCGGGACAGCTGGGGTTTTATCTGCTCCGCTTAAACACAGAAGGGGTAGTTTGGCGGGGGGTTTCCATTGATTCCAAAAAAAAAAGTCATTTTAATGCACCTGCTTGTAAATAATTTTTAAAAAAATATGTGATCTTAAATCATTTTTTCTACGGAAAATTCAAATATTGTAATTGAGCCTTATATCTCATATAATGTAATACCGACTATTTTAGCCATTTAAATGCACTTATTTATTTATTTATAAGAAAAAAAATTATTTTAGTAATGGACAAAATCTAGTTAAAATTCTTGTACACACACACTGCATGCAGAGACACACAATGATCCAAGACAACATCATTAAAGAAAATATTATTCTAATATTAACATGTCTTCTCTTGTCCTCAGAGTGAAAATGACCCTTTAAAAATTAATGACTTTGAAGTATTTTTATTAGCTGAAATTATTGGCATTTTTAATATATTTTACTATAATTAATATTTCTTTCAATTACGGGCTCTACAAAATGATTGATGATTACAGGACTAGGCTTCATTCATTCATTAATGTTTTTAAGAAAACCATGAAAATACCAGTTATGAAAATAAATATATTCTGAAAAACGCCGAATAAAAATTCAAAAAAAAAAAAAACTTTAAAATATTCAGAAAATAACAATAAATATATATTTTCTGTAATTCTTTTGAAGATAAGAAGTTGCTAAGTTGGCAAAGTCTAAATTGATTTTTTAATCTCATATCTCTCTCAAAACTTGAATGCAGATAATCAATATAAAATGTGGAGCCTACTAAAAGACAAAAAATATGGACTCTTATAAAAAATAAAAAATATGAATTTCAATGTGATTTTGTTTTTCTTTTGATATATATATGTATTGTAAAAAATATAGACGCATAATAATTACCTAAATTAATACATCCCCTTTGCACTTTTGGAATGTAGATTCTTTTCCTCCATTTACACATGATATATAAAAAGTAATAAAGCATATATTCGAAAATATAAAAGCCAAATTATGATATCATCATATGCTCTTTACACGTTCATATTTAATGTTGGCTATATATGATCATCCCTAATACCTTTTGAGTCATTCACATTATTTTTTATTCATTCATACTAGTTTATATAAAATCTACATTCAAATATCTCCACTTAAATGACTAAAAAACTAGACCTACAAACCAAAACAAGAAACTTAATTGCAAATGGCGATTACAAAATGGGATATTTTAGAATTTATTTATATATAACTTATGTTGAATTGCCACAACAAAGCTCAATAGAGCCATAATCAAGCAACTCCTGTATCATTTGCTCTATATGATCATCTTCAAGTGCTTTAAACTGTTGATTATTATTTGTACACCCAACTTGATTTTCCTCAGTTACCCATTTGGTCTCCGGCAACCCGGCGCTCGTTCCGATGCTTTTTCCGGCGATCGGTTCTGTACATTGTGATAATTGAAGTACCGGCGGTTGTTTTGGTACCATTTTTTTGGTCACTTGGAGAGATGCCATGTGACATTTGTGTAACTTAGCTGCCAAAGTTGCTGAGAGAAGCTTAGATAAAGAAGATTGTGACTCGTTTGGATTGTGTGAAAAATTGGTACGTGCTTTTGGCCCGCCCATGAGCCTTGCTGCCTCATCATATGCTCTTGCTGCATCCTCTGCTGTCTCAAATGTGCCTAGCCATATTCTCGTCTTTCTGCGGTACAAAATTACACAGAAACGTTTCTTTTTAGTAAGAATATTAATAACACAAAATTAAGAAAAATGTATAAAAAAGGTATATGCAAAAAATGATATGAAAGTATGAAATTAAAGAAACGTTTCTTTCATGCAAATAAAAAAGTACGAAACGCTTTTGGTACAAATAGGAGCCAAGGAGAAATGCTTAGTAATGATGAAGTTTGAAAAGGAGAATTACAGTTGAGGATGGCGGATTTCAGAGACCCAGGAGCCCCAATGCCTTTGACGGACACCGCGATACCGCTGTTGTGGCCTGGCCATGGCGGAGCAAAAGTGAAACGTTTCAGACAAGTCTTAGAATGGAAAGTGTTTGTGAAAATGTCTGTGAGAACAAGCAGCTGGAGATGTGGGGGATTCGAGTGTGAGAGCTCAAGGCTTTATATAAGAACATATTGCACAGCCTTCTGGGCAAATCAATCAATGCATGTGTTGGGACCCAGAAGAGTTTTAAGTCGTTAGTCTTGCTTTCTTTAACAATATTCTATTTTGTAATGGGTGAAATTGTTCTTTTTGGCTCATCTTTTAACATGGGTAATAATAATATAACAATCTAAATGAAAAAGTAGTGTTATTACCATAACCCAAATATATATTTTTTTTTATAACTGCTAATGGTCTAAACTCTCTCTCTCTCAACATCTATATTATAAAATACAATGGTGTGAGAGGAAAGAGAAGACAACCAATGGTTAGGATTAAGAGAGATAATGTATCCAAATATTATCTTTATGTGGCTTAATTGGCGTCTCAGATCATTTCATTATAATCTAATTGCTGATAAAGAATCATTCCATTATAGAATTTCTATAAAAATGGAAAATGAAAACTACCAAATAAATTAAAAAAATAAAATCATTTATTAAAGGAAAATGAAAATTACCAAATAAATTAAAGAATAAAATCATTTAATTAAAAAAATAAAATCATTTCATGATAGAATATCTCTGAAGTTTAACAAACAAATCAAATAACAGAATCTTAATCTTTCTGTAAATTCTGTAACACCGTGCCAGAGGCACGGACAATATATAGTTTATGTATATAGAAGTCCGAGTTTTAAATTATAAATAAATTGAAATATATTTTTTAAAACAAAAAAAAAACTCAATTTTCTTACTTTAATGAATTATCCAGGACAAGGACTGCAAAATTCGGCCCAAATTCAGATGATGGTATATTGCAGCCGCAAAGGGACAAGTAGAATGTAGCTTTCTTAACATTAAAATTAGTTCAGAAATTGAATACAAATTTCTTTTGTTTTTATATATGAAAATTAATTGTTTTAGACAATGTATCTGTTGAATTGTTGTAACGTGGACATTGGTGGTGTATGGTTCGGGATCTCACATTGATGTCATGAGTTCAAATCTAGAGAGTGCGTTTCTTGTAAGAGTCTGGAACAGTTTGAGATTTTACCTGCTTTACTTAAGTCCAGAATGAGTGGTTTGGCGGCGGAATTTCCAATAATTAAAAAAAAAGTAATGTGGACATGGGTACGTGGCTCACATCACATAGGAAACCTACCCATATGCAAGAATGTGAAGTGAAGACAGAAACCCATGTTTGGTGTGATTTTCAAGCCCATGCTCCTCACCCTCAATCTCTCATGCACCACTTCTATTTTTTAATTTTTTTTTTAGGTTTTGTTTTTCCAATCTTGAAAAAATTAAGGAAATATTACATACATCAACATCTTCCCGAGAAATTTTTATTTTCGGTACTACCTTTTTTTTTTTTTTTTTTTTTTTTTTAATTATCATTTGTAGGCTAGCAGCTGCTATATTTGACCACAATTTCCTTTTTTTTTTTTACTTGCATTGGACAGACCGAGTTTAGACAAGTGATATTTACATCAATTTTACACACTTCTTTTGTCGCTCCTTCACATTTCCTCTTTTGATTATCGATCAAGGATTCAAGGGTTTCTCACATGCCTTGCTATTATGGTTCTAGCTCAGAGGTGGTTTTGAGAATAGAAATTTTAATTTTTAATATATAACATGACCTATATTTTCTTTAATTATTTATTAGCAGAGGTTTAATTTAAAGAATTTGTTTAGGGCTCTATTTAATTCAAGATAACTTATAGTCCATTTGGTAGAGTATTGGTAGAGAGTTAACGTTAGAGTTTTAATGCTCAATCAAACGTCTTATTTAATATTAGTGTTAATGCTCACAAAAATATAATTTCATAATATGAGATTATTTTTTGACACTAACTTATATTCTAAAATTTGTTCCATAACTTATAAACTATCTTATATTTTCTGACAATATTCTTTACCAAACGCACCTCAGATACGTCCCTTTTATAGCTGCAATTTGCAACTACCACTTTTCCCCAAACGTATGGAAATAGATTCAGATAGTTCTGAATTAGATATATATGAAAGCTGATATACAAGATTTAGATTAAATATTAGTACAATAAAAACATAAAACGTTACACATGTAATATAAAGTGTCAACTAATAATGAAATATGACTTGCAACATAAAATAATATTATTGCAAGTTTTATCATTTTGGTTATCTTAAAAATACAACAAAAATGTTTGGCTACTGTTGGTAAAATAATGTCATTAAAACAGTAATATAAACACGCAAAACAAACAGATCAAATTACCCAAAGTAGATCTAGATGCAAAACCCTAAAACCAGAAAACTTTGTGACAACCAGAAAAGGAAGTTTACAGAAGTGTCCAAGTCGAGATTATCTCTGTCCTTAAGAACTTATTGGCCCGTCACAGGTGCTCTACGGTTTCTTCTTGCCAACGTTCTCCCAGGATAACTTGGATGCTACTTGTACAAGGAGCACTCCTTCACAAGTTTATGAACAAGGAAGATGATGATACTCTCTCTCAAAAAAAAAAAACAAAAACCAGTGTCTCTTGTTTAATTCGGATATTTTTCCTCTGTCTTTGTAATCAATATAAAGTCACATTATATAAGGCATGTAAGGGTGCCAATGGGCACCCTTTGGGTTGGGGTGCAACCCTCCAAAGGGATATACCCCTTACAAGCACCCTATGATACCAAATGACAGATTTACCCTTAATGAATTATTGTGAAGAATTTCCTACAATCCCCCACAATTCTTCAAATATTCATGGAGACACTCGAGAGAGTTACCAAGAACTAAAGCTGCATCGAAATAGGTAGCTTTCGCCTTGAACCTTTCCTAGTGAGTGACAATCGGATTTACTTGGCAAACCAGTGACCCATAGTCTTGAACTGTTCTGCCGTTGGTGTAAACCAAGACAATTGCCAACACACAGCTTTAATTCGACCATTTTCCCGTTCTACGGTTGTGTTCATTTTGGCCATGAACAACGGTCCTGGATTCATCAAGTACTTTAGGGTAACCCGCCTTTAAAGGTTCCCATGGAAGCGGCCTCACTTCTTACTTGAAATAGGTGATCTGCTATGAAGAGGTAATCTGTCTTTACCCCCATTAGGACTCATCTCCTAATATAGTGATCATTAAAAACCTTAGCTTATCCTAACCAATGACAGACAGCACTCAGCGTCATTATCGGAATGGGAAAGAGTACGAAACTCTTCAGTGCTTGTTTTGAATTGCACAAAGTTTCTGTTGTCCCTTTTGAACCTAGATCTTGGGATCTCCAGTCAACTAGGTTGGGTTTCCACAGTGGCAATTCTTAGATTATAGGCTTCAAGCCCATTCCCCTCGATGACTTCTCAACTTGCTCTCGAGGTAAACCTTTAGTTAGTGGATCCGCTAGGTTTTCCTTCGACCTGACATAATCGATCGTTATTATGCCACTTGAGAGCAGTTGACGTATGGTATTATGTCTCCGACGCATGTGTCGAGACTTACCATTATACATTGTATTTTGGGCTCTCCCAATTGCCGATTGGCTATCACAATGTATGCTAATCGCTGGCACCGGTTGGGCCAACTAGGAATATCCTCCAGGAAGTTTCTAAGCCATTCTGCTTCTTCCGCTGTTTTGTCTAACGCTATGAATTCTGATTCCATAGTAGACCGGGCAATACACGTTTGCCTCGAGGATTTCCATGACACGGCGGCCATTACCAATGTGTGAAACAAATCCACTCGTGGATTTGGAATCCACCGTATCAGATATCCAGTTAGCATCGCTGTAACCCTCTAGTACAGCAGGATATCTCTCGTAATGTAGCCCATATTTTGAAGTTTCACGCAGATACCTCAAAACTCTTACTATGGCTTTCCAGTGGTTGTGTCCTGGATTGCTCGTATATCTGCTAAGCCGATTCACAGCTTGAGCGATATCAGGTCGTGTGCAATTCGTGAGATACATCAGACTTCCGATGATTCTCGAATACTCTAGTTGCGATATGCTTGAACCAGTATTCTTTGATAAATGAAGAGTTAGGTCTACAGGGGTTCTAGCTACATTTAGATCCCCTTTGATATATTTATCGAGTATCTTCTCAATATAATGAGTCTGTGATAATATATATCCGTCTGATGTCCTAGAAATCTTAATCCCTAGGATTACATCAGCTATCCTCATATCTTTCATCTATCAAATCTGCTGGATAACACGTTTTTGGTAGACTGAATCATTTCATGATTACTACCAATTATCAGCATATCGTCTACATAGAGACACGCAATGACATATCCCTTTTTAGTTGATTTAGTGTACACACACTTATCACACTCATTGGTTTTGAACCCATTTGACAACATTTCTTTGTCAAATTTCTCATGCCATTGTTTCGGTGCTTGTTTTAATCCATACAAGGATTTTACAAGTTTGCACACCTTCTGTTCTTGTCCAGGAACACAAAACCCTTCTGGTTGTTCCATGTAAATTTCTTCATCCAATTCACCATTCAAGAATGCCGTCTTTACATCCATTTGATGTATTTTAAGACCAAATATAGCTGCTATGGCTATGAGCATTCTTATCGATGTGATACGAGTCACAGGTGAATAGGTGTCAAAGTAATCAAGGCCTTCTTTTGTCTATAACCTTTTATGACAAGTCTTGCTTGTACTTATCTATTGATCCATCCGTTTTCATCTTCCTTTTGAATATCCATTTGTAGCCAATGCTACAACCTGGTGGAAGATCAACCAACTCCCAAGTATGGTTATGTAGGATTGAATCAATCTCACTATTATCGCCTCTTTCCAAAGAGGTGCCTCAGGAGAAGATATAGCTTCTTTATAGCTTTGAGGCTCATTTTCTAACAGGTATGTCAGAAAATCGGGACCAAACGACTTAGACGTTCTAGCTCTTTTGCTACGTCTAGGCTCGATTGTCTCAGTATTAACACGTTTATCTGATTCTAGGTCAACCTGATCACTGTCCTTGACAGCGTCGGTCGTTCTTTTGAGAGACACTGTGCGCTGTCTTCCTTACAGGGAAACGTCTCTTCAAAAAATGTCGCATTCTTTGACTCAATTATCATTTCCGGATTGATGTCAGGAATCTCCGACTTGTGTACCAAGAATCGATATGCACTACTGTTGCGAGCATATCCAATGAATATACAGTCAACAGTTTTTGGTCATATTTTAACCTTCTTAGGTTTAGGAACCATTACTTTGGCAAGACACCCCACACTTTGAGGTATTTGTAGGAAGGTACGAAACCTTTCCACAACTCATATGGTGTCTTGTCCAACTTTCTGTTAGGAAGTTGTTAAGAACGTAATTCGCGGAAAGCAAAGCTTCCCCCCACAAGTTCTGGGGTAGTCCCGAACTTGTCAACATGGCGTTCATCATTTCCTTCAACGTTCGGTTTTTGCGTTCTGCAATTCCGTTCTGTTGAGGAGAATAAGGAGCAGTGGTTTCGTGAATAATTCCGTGCACAGAACAATATTCACCGAATGGTGTGAAACGTATTCACCGCCTCTATCACTCCTGATTCTTTTGATTTTCTTGCCAAGTTGGTTTTCAACTTCGTTCTTATAGTGTACGAAGCTCTCAATTGCTTCAGCTTTGCTTCTCAGCAAGTACACATAACAGAATCTTGTGCTGTCATTGATAAAAGTGACAAAATACTTTTTACCGCCTCTTGTTTGCACAATATTCATGTCACATACATCGGTGTACAAGTTCCAGCGGTTCAGAACTACGTTCTATAGAATGAAATGATGTTCGATGTATTTTTGCTTCAACACATGCTTCACACTTACGTTGGCCATCAATTGCAAATTTAGGTATAAGGTCCATGTTAATTAATTTACGCATAGTATCATAATTAACATGTCCTAACCTCCCATGCCAACATTTGTGACACAATAATATAAGCAGACGAACTAGCTTTATTAATAGCACGGTTAACAGTCATTACATTTAGCTTAAAAAGGCCCTCAGTCAGGTAACCTTTTCCTACATAAATATCATTCTTTGTCATCACAAACTTATCAGAAACAAATACAAGCTTAAAACCAGCCTTACTAAGAAGAGAACCCGAGACCAAATTCTTCCGAATATCTGGAACGTGCAGTACATTCTTCAATGTTAGCTCCTTTCCGGATGTCATCTTCAGAACCACTGTGCCTTGTCCAACCACCTGAGAGGTAGACGAGTTTCCCATTGTCAGATGATCGCCGCCATCGACCTTCTGGTACATGGAAAACATCTTACTGTCTGCACAGATATGACGAGTAGCCCCAGTATCTACCCACCATTCTCTCGGATTCCCAACTATGTTGGCTTCAGTTACCACTGCTGATAGTTCCATCTCTGAGATATCATCAGTCAGCTGCTCGCCTTCAGTGACATGGGCCTCATTTTTCTTTTTCTTGCCCTTGTCCTGAGACTTATTGTTTCTGCAGTCCTTTGACATATGACCGCTCTTTCCACAGTTGTAGCATTTTCCCTTGAACTTCTTGTTCCCAGAGTCAGCTCCACTGTTCTTTCTCTTTTTGCTACCCTTTACACCTTCAATAATGTTGGCCTTAGACTCCAGAGTCTTGTAGCTGGCCTTCTCGGACATCCTGTTGTCCTCCTCGATTCTCAATCGAACACTGAGGTCTTCAAGGCTCATCTGCTTCTTTTTGTGTTTCAGATAGCTCCTGAAGTCCTTCCATGATGGAGGCAACTTTTCAATTATGGCCGCAACTTGAAACATCTCACAAAGTTTCATTCCTTCATCCAGTATTTCATGAGTGATTAATTGCAGTTCACCCAACTGAGACATCACCGTCCTTGAATCTACCATTTTGTAGTCCAGGAACCTACCCACGACAAATTTCTTTTGTCCGGCATCTTCAGTTTTATACTTCTTCTCGAGAGATTCCCAGAGAATCTTCGCAGAAGTCATGCCTTGGTACACATTGTACAGGGTATTGTCAAGACCACCCAAAAGGTAGTTCTTGCATAAGAAGTCTCCAGACATCCAAGTCTGTTCTCGCTCTTCCTTGGCCAATTCGGATTCACCCTCCACAGGACCCGGAGGATCTTTGAGGAATTTTGCCAACTGGAGAGTTGTTAGGTAGTACAGCATCTTGCTCTGCCATTGTTTGAAATTTGCCCCACCAAATTTTTCCGGTTTTTCTCCATGAGAGACCGGTACCCCGTCGTGATATTTCCGCTAGCCATATGTAACTGGAAAATCAACAGGGTCAATTAGTCTACGAAAGACAAATTGCACAACGATCAACGAATGATCTTGTCAAAGTGATATACGATAAATGTAGATATAAGTCAACCAAGATTGGATGGAATTACTTGTGTATTATTACACTTTAAATTCTCAACCAATTATGCAACAATCAAACAATTTCAACTTTATCACTATGTGTATGCTTGTGATAATTGAACAACCTAATAATAACTTAAATCTATACTACCAAGATTAATGATGTTAACAGTATATGACTAACCAAGTTAATATTATTTAAATTTGCAGTTTCTAATGAATTACAGGACTATTGCGTTAGTGTCGCGTTCGTATCTACGTTCGAACGAGACTGTCCAGTGTGTGTGCGTTCGTGTTGCGTTTGATAACGCGTTCGAACGATGTGTTTCCAGAGAGTTCACGTTCGAGTAGCATTTGATAACGCGTTCGAACGGAATGATTCCAGAGAGTTTGCGTTCCAGTTGCGTTTAGGACGCGTTCGAACGTTCTAAGGCAGAAGGCTTGCGTTCGAGGTGCGTTTGAAGACGCGTTCGAAAGTTCTTACGAGAATTCAAATTTTTAGCCTTCGCGTGCGTTGGGCGTTCGAACGCCCTACGGGTTTTTCATGCACAATTCGTATTTTCCAGAAAATATTCAAACCATAACATGCAAATTACTATCTAATAACACGATCAATAAGTTCTTAAGATTGTTGGTAAAATAATGTCATTAAAACAGTAATATAAACACGCAAAACAAACAGATCAAATTACTCAAAGTAGATCTAGATGCAAAACCCTAAAACCAGAAAACTTTGTGACAAACCAGAAAAGGAAGTTTACAGAAGTGTCCAAGTCGAGATTATCTCTGTCCTTAAGAACTTATTGGCCCGTCACAGGTGCTCTACGGTTTCTTCTTGCCAACGTTCTCCCAGGATAACTTGGATGCTACTTGTACAAGGAGCACTCCTTCACAAGTTTATGAACAAGGAAGATGATGATACTCTCTCTCAAAAAAACAAAACAAAAAACCAGTGTCTCTTGTTTAATTCGGATATTTTTCCTCTGTCTTTGTAATCAATATAAAGTCACCTTATATAAGGCATGTAAGGGTGCCAATGGGCACCCTTTGGGTTGGGGTGCAACCCTCCAAAGGGATATACCCCTTACAAGCACCCTATGATACCAAAGGACAGATTTACCCTTAATGAATTATTGTGAAGAATTTCCTACAGCTACTAGAGTTTTATCTTTATCATGATCAAATAGATGGCAATTCATTTTTTCCTGCAAAGAGTTAGATGTCATATTGATTCAATAAAATTAAGATTAGATAACATTTTACATCATATCTTTCTATTTTAACCCCGACAAGAAACCAACATTACACTTTATAATGTTCCTTGGGAACTCTAGCTAGTGGCATCCAGAAAAAGAATAATTGGAATAAAAATGATTACAATATTTTACATGTGTATTAATTTTTTTTATTTTTATTTTTGTCTTTTATACTTTTTTAAATACACAAGTTTGTATAAACATGGTGTATAAAAATTTTTATTATATAACGGTGGTATCACGTCACGTTTGTAACAATCCAATCATATCTTGTACGCCTTTTAAAATAGAAAATAAATAAATAAAAGATAGTTATATACAATACAATTCCACATATTATATATTCATTGGTCGATAATATCACGCCACTCATATAACGGTAGTACCAAATAATTACTGGTGGATGATTGTTGTAATTGGATACCAAGCATTGGTAGCAATATATTAGTGTAACATCCCTCTCCCAGAGATGCTATCGGCAGGGAATAGGTCATTCTATTCCCCTGAGCCTCTGACTTTCTGACTATGATCAATACTACTAACTTCATTTCAAACATAAACTCATGTATGAGACCATTGCCCATCTCAACAACATCAAAGTATTTTATTACTTATACTATGTACTCAATAAACTTCACATCACAACTCTATTAGTGAACATTTTTAACATATAACGTACACAATCTTTACTATACAACATATATGATACGTGACTTTACATAGACTCTGACTGAAATACAACTTTGACTTGACCTGGGGACTCAAACCCTCTAGTGATTGTCATCAATATCCATCATCTCGAACTCATCCTCCCGGAATACCTGAAAAATAGAGAAACTGTGAGCGAGGGTTAGATCGTTTGAACGACCTAGTGAATAGGCAGTTGAAAAACGAGATCTCAAATACTTTATTAAACATTCATTTTTTTGAAAACGAAATCATCTCAAGAACACATATAATTTCTGAATTCTCTTTCGTATCTGAAAACAATACTCTTTCTATGAAACTTTTCTAAAAACTTTAAACTTTTCTGGAAAACTAAGTTCTTTCTAAAACTCTTTCATAAAACTGTTTCTGTGGAAAATTTTTCATAAAAACACTGTTTTTCATAAATTCTTATCTGAAATGTCTAAGGATCTGTAGAAAACCTGACGCATGGCGGCGTTAAGTATCACCGTCCCCCCATACGCCTACTAGTGGTCTTGGGGCATTACATATCGTCGTCCCCCAAGCCACTGAACTAGAGCAAGATGTGCAAATCCATGATATTGGGGCGTTACATATTGTCGCCCCCCAATGCATGCCACCATTCTGTCTCTGAATCTAGGGTCTAGGGGCATTACATAACGTCGTTCCCCTAGTCCTGCTCTATATATGCACATGTTCTGAATCCGTCAATTCCAGAAACTGTTAATTCTAATATCTGTACCAAGTTAAATTTGAGGTGGCTTTTTCCTCCATGCCTCCAAATTCACAAAATCATACTTTGAAATCAATCTTTCTAAAAACATTATTAATTTGTAAAGCATTTGTAATAAAACTTGGCTAACACCCTATGTGCTTGAAATCAATTTAAGAAATTGGAATCTGGCTGGCATTACTTTGTTTCACCGAAGGAAGTTGCGTTTCCTGCGATGATCAATAATCGATAAACTCGATTAGAACATAAGTCGTGGAATACGCTTCGGAACTAAACTAAGTTTCCCAATTCAACTAATCTATAATCACCATATTATGTATTATGCTTGCGACATGTCATAATGCATGTATATAAGATGATACGAAGTCCTTAGGTGGTTTCTAACATCCTAAGTTGAAACTGATATGATTTGTCTAGTAAACTCAGGTAGAGAGCATTTCATGTTCTGCGTCGCGACGCCAGTTGCTGAGCGTCGCGACTTCTACACGATCAACCCGAGGCTTCACACGATCAACCTGAGGCTTCCTCACCACCGACCCGAGTCTTCCACACCACTGACCCGAGTCTTCCAAATGACCAACCAACCCGAATCTTCCTCACGGTCGGCTCGAGTCTTCCACATGACCGACCGACCCGAGTCTTCCACACCACCGGCCCCAGTCTTCTACAAGACCGACTCGAGACTTCCTTACGACCAACCTGAGTTAGAGATCGTCTTCTTGCTCCGCGTCACGATGCTAAGTGTTGAGCGTCACGACGCCCACACAGACAGAATCAAAACATAGAGCTCATCCTTGTTACGTGTCACGATAGAAGCTCTCTGGCGTCGCGACGCTTGCCCTTTTGAGGGCTAAATATCAACCTTTCTATGATAATACCCAAAGTAATCCCCAACACTATCATCCAAGCTTCAACTCAACTTATCATAAACTCATTTCATATCCTCAATCAAACGCAACTCATTATCTAGCATCATTAAATCACAAAATATAAACCCCCAACACATTCACACAAAAGACTTCATTTCATGTTCATTACTACAATGGCACCCTCCAAAATACATGTTAACAACTATCAATGCCAATTGAGCAATTCCAAACACTAGGGTATGTAAGGTATGAATTTGGGTTTTATTCTCTTTTGTCCAAAACTGAAAAATTGAGAAGATAAGAAGAGAAAAAAAGCTTACTGATAAGTGCATGAAAGTGTACTTTGAACATCGCTAACTCAGCTTGATTATAATGTATTTACTCTTAATTATGGTTTATTTTGTGCTTTATTATTAGGGAGTAATGAAACATGAAGATTGGAGAAATTGTACATATTTCGGGACCATACGGATGCGTCAGAAGCACGTGGGAAGAGCAGAAGTGAAGAAAACATAAAACCAGAAAGACAGCCATGCATCGCGATGCATAAACTCTGGGCATCCGATGCGCCCCAGAAACTGTAATACATATAAAAGCTAGCAAGTTTGGCACCCCAGCGCCCAAACACCAGTGCCGCAGCGCCCTAGAACGCCCAAAAACCCTGATTTTGACGTATTTGATGCACACAATGACTCCAAGACTTTTCTATATAAACCCAACTTCGTCCAAACCTTAAAAGGGGGAGAAAAAGAGAGAAAAACAGAGAGAAACACACAACAAATAGCCACAAACACAAGATTAAGATAGAAGAACGAATAACTTCAAAAAAAACCATGACGTCTCTCCGATCTATCAAGGTTGTATCTCTTTCTTCCATGGAGAACTAATATTGTGGGTAAAACTAAATATGAAATCTTGTATTTGATTTCTTATATTTATGTTGTTGATTCCTAAAGTACTTTTTTAACGTTTAATGCATTTGATAATTGTTATCCTTTATTATTTTACGATTTATGAATCCAGAAACTGTGTTTTGTCAACTCCCATATAGATCCAGTCATGCTTCTTCTATGTGTGATTTGCGAACCCAGTTGTGACTGGTAAAGTTATTTTATGTGTTGGTCTTCTACTGCAGTATTGCCTGAGGGTATATTGTTGATGTTAGATAGCTCGTAATGATAACTTTGTTTGTTGTTAACATAGAGAAAATAATTCATCAATTACCTTAGAATTTGACATGTTTAGAATTGAATATCTTTCGATTGTTGGTTTGGATGCGAAACCTTAAATTGTGTAATAAAAGGAATCAATAACTGAATATATGGAGTTGATACAAGTGGTATCCCTGATGCTTTGCTGTTTATCTCTATTGATATTCTTCAACATATTTTCTATAATTTTTACTTTACTTATCAATTCAATCTCTCTTTTCATTAAGTTAATGCTAACATTTTATTTAAGTAAATCAGTTCTTTATCACCATCTCTTTAAGGAATCGACACCCCAACTATACTGCGATAACCACAAGTAACTGCAAGTACTTTTTGGGCGTAATCACTTACCATACTTGGAAATGTTCTTGAATAGTTCAAAATGACTTGAGATTGAAGACAAAAGAGTGAGGAGAAAATGACATGAGAAGGTCCTCACTTCTTTGCTCTTCACATTTCTTTTGGTGAGGGATAAAGTGAATAGTGTTCTATTTATTGGCAAATGGATGATTTTTTTTAATGAAATGAGTGGTTAAGGTTGTGCTATATCACCTTATTCTACTCTATTCTAGAATTTCATCATAGCATCCACAGAAATCATGATCTTTGACCTATTTTTAATTCAAATTTAAAAAATTATCCAATATAGAAGTTGTAGGACTCTGTCTTAGATTTTTGACGATATAAAATTCATGAAAATCGGAGATCTTATGAAAAAGTTACGGCCCAAATACTAAAGGTTGTTCGAAGTGGAACATCGAACACATTTTTTATCGGAACTGTGAGAAATTTATCGAATGTCCGAAAAGTAATTCCACAAACACATATACACTTGAACATGATTTATATTATATATATTAAATTATTTATGACATAATAGTCGTCGAGATTACCGGGTTATAGTCATCGGGATTACCAGGATGTTATATTTTCTCCCCCGTTTAATATGATTCGTCCTCGATTCCTCTTTAGAATTGAAATTCTAGAATCTGTCTGTACTTGAAAATTTTTGAAAATGAAATCTTACGACAAGCCACATGATTCACATGATATCTCTTTAAGCCACCAATTTTTGACTAACTATATACTCATAACCAACTCTGCTTCACCAACTATATCACATTACTTCCCGAAGACCTTCCATACATTGTCATAATGCCATAATACAGATTGATCATCATGCTGGTCCTTATATGCCATAGGTTTACCATCACAGTTTTTCGATATCTCTTAACTCCAAGATATTATTCCTCGACATATCTTTGACGGTCTTCTTCTGGTTGGCTAAAACTTAATGAGATAGGTCACTGTTATGTACATTAGATGTATACTAATATGAAGCAGATAATCAAACCTTGAAAGTGTAGGACACAGAAATCTGCGACGCTGTTTCAGGCTCGCGACCCGATTGGGAGTACGGAGCAGCCCGCAGGGGGACTACATCGGAGAAATAAAATGGAGTCGCCACCCAGTATGAACTGGGAAAATGATTTAAGGTCGCACTCACCCCTCACAAGGGAAGACCTCAAACCGTTGGGTTCGGAATGATCCCTTACTTATGCCACTTGTAATGAACAGATTTATGTAATAATATAACCGAGTCTACGCAATAATAACATACATCTAAGTTCGCATACAACATATAACTAAGTTTTTATCTAACCTATAACTAAGTTTGCATGCATAAAAGTAAGTCAGAATAACGACAAGCACAGAATCTCATGAATAAATTAAATCGATAAGCATGGCAATGTAAATAAATAATAATCTAAACATAAACGTAGAAGTGATATAATTAAGTTCCTAATGCGAAGGAAATAACTAAATCATGCTTGGAAATAATCAACTAAATCATGCATAAAAATAACATACTAAACAACTTAATCATGCATAAAAGTAACATACTATTTCTAATAAACAACGAATAAACACAAGATTGGATAAAACGAAATATGTGCCTTTCTAAAGTAGTACTTGGAATTGTATCCCGAGTTCAGACCGCACTACCGTCCATTCGAATTCAGCTATGGAATTTACGTCCGGGTTTCCATCTGATATACCACGAGAGATATCACAAAATCATTCATCCCATGGCCACAACATACATGAATCAACAATATGCATGCGGAGAAATAATAACAAATAACAGAAAAAGAGAGGGAATAAATAAAAGGGTGCCCTCAGGTCTAACCTCTTAAGTCGCCTCTTGGAAGTGCATTACGCGATTTTCGGAAGGGTTGATGCTCCGTAACTTTTCTGATTTACTGGTTCGTTGTTTTTCTTCGTTGCCTCGCTGTTTTGTGCTGCTGTTTAATCTATTTCACTGCTGTTTTTGGTCACTGTTTTTGTGATATTTGGGCTGTGTTTCAGGATATTTTTTTTGGTGATATAAGGTGTAGATTCTGGGTAGAATTTCGGTGGTATAAGGGCAGTTTGCTGGGCAAAATCTTCGGTGTTTTCATGCAGTTTACTGGGCAAAAGTTTCGGTGGTCAAAAGGGGGCTGTTTTCATGCGGTTTTTTGAGTGTAGTTTCGATGGCAGTTTAGGGGTAGAATCGGTGCAGTTTTGGTGTGGGTTTCTGGTTGGGATCTACGGCAATGGAAGGGTGTTTTTGATTGTGTTTGGTGCGGCAATGTAGGGCTTTCAGGGGGTATATTTTCGGTAATGCCAAGGGAAATTTCAGGTTGTGTTTTCGAAAGTGGAGGGCTTGCAGGGATATCTTTTCATGGCAATAAGGGGATTTAGGATACCTTGGGCATGAATGATAGGACCAAAAGAGTTGGGTTTGTGCTTATTTTTATAGGAGAGGGTTGGGGTTACCTTATATGGGTAGGAAAATAGAGATTGTGTAATTATGGGGGATCATTTAATTTACGTGTCATAAGGAAAAGATATCTTCAATTTAGGAAGGTAATTTGTGGGATTTGATTTGATTTGATTTAGTTTAGGCATGTGATTTAATTTAATTAGGAATGTGATTTATGAGATTTGATTTGATTCTTTTAGTTTGGGAAGGTGATTTGTCTAGATTTCAACATGTGTTTAATGTGTGGATTTTTTATTTTGGGAGGATATGGGCGTGTGTTTGGGTTCTTTTGGTGGGCTTGGTGTGTGGCTTGGTGGTGTGTGGGCTTGGGTGTGTGGCTTAGTGTAGGTTTGGGCCGAGGGTAAATTTTAAAACAGAGGTCCAACGAGCAAACCCGAAGCTAAGCAAACGAATTAAATTCAAAAAGGTATTGATTTCTGACTTCTCCCGTCCGACATCCGTTTCCCGCGACTTCCGCAACTTAAGGAGTAGTGCCTCCGTACGAGGCTCATCATCAGGACTTATATGCAAAAATACAGTGCCTACAGAAAGTAAACTATATATCCTTACTGTTAACGTTGACGATGATGACTCGATTTTTGGTGAAAAACCATACTCAGTCTCTTTTGTTCCTTTATATAATGTCCTCAATAAATTTGATTCAGGTCGTACTCTGCCTTGTTTCTAACTAGGTACATTTCGTGGAAACTTATGGTATTTTTACCTTTCTTCAGTTTCCTAATCCAATATAATTTCAGTCTTATTCTATCACTGAGAAAGCTTGCTATTATGCACTTCTATCATTGTTTATCTAGTATTTTTTCCTATTGTCATTTTACCTTGACAGTTCCACTTCCAAACTTTTTACTTAAAATCTTTCCCATCTTCTTTCATGTTCTATTCTATACCTAAAACTCCTGTGATCTAAGTCCATGTCTTCTTATCTGAGGGGAATTACCTTTTAAATATCTCTTGCCCTTCCTTAGGATACTATACTACCCCTCAGATTCACTTATTTTTGGAAACATCATCAGGATGATCATCGAGGTCCACCTTTACTTATGTTGTCTGACGAGGGTTGGGAGGGTGGGATTGGCCATGAAGTTCTTTTTCAATTGTGGTGGCGTGACTAGCTACCTGTACTGTAGTTACACATGCTACTGATTATAATCCTAGGACTCCTTTATTTACATATGTAATATTGGGCTCCCACACTGGGGTACTATTACTAGGAACTACCAGAATTATCTCTTTCAAATTTACTCCTGTTTATTTTTCGTCGATTGATCATACTACCTCTTACTGAGAACCTCCTTAAAGCCCATGCTCTTTCAAAATTCTACATACATATTGGACAATTATGACCCATAGCATCACTATTTGTAAAAGACATTGTGATTTTTGTACAAATTAACTATGTGACAATAGGAAATTGTTATTTTATCATTTTGTAATTAGATTACTTGAATATATAAATGATAAAAGTCCTTATGATTAGTTCCGGATTAATAAGATATGAGACAATATAAATCCACGAAAGGTTTAATCATTAAATATCCATAGTCGTAGTATTATCGAGAGTGTACATCGATAATGCGGAATAGGCTAGTATTACACTTATGCACGTTATGGAAGCGTAACGACATAGTTCTCATATATTTGGGTATTGGATACTCATGCAAGTGTAATAGAAGGTTCTATTTACCGATGGTATGGAAACAGCTTCGCTCTGGATAGACCCCTCGGAATCCCATTGGTAGTATGACTATGTGTCTATGGGAATCCGAATCAGGGTAGGTGTATTTGGTCTTAACCTGAGACTTGCATCGCTAATACTTGCGACAATCAATACACTTTGGTTTTGGTCATCCAGGGCTTTAACAGGTTCTGTGTACGCCTCTTCTTGGTTTATTGAGAATCGTAGTGTATTGGGTGTGATGTCAAGATGGAAGTGTCACTTCAGTCAAATAGAAGATGATGATCACGTAGAGATACAGAACTGGTACTCTAATATGTTGCAACTATCGAGATAATATGACAATGTCATGATTATCCGATTAAAGAGACTAGTTGCTAGTGATCCGATATATGCTTCGTACGGGGCAGACATAATTCCAGCCCCAGGCCTAGCATGTGACACCCGATACTGGATCGAAATACGCAATACTTAGTATACTACGCCTGATATAGATTATGTATTTCTTAAAAGAATATTTATTCAGAATTGGTAGGCACGGTGCTTTGCTAGAAGCCAACCCTGTCTTGTAAATCGGTAAGAACGTAGTACCAGGTACGCACGTGTTCGGATAATTCGACGACCAGATTTTCTGCCAACAAATCCAGGGATCTCATGGGTCACTTCCCAAAGATTCACCGATGACGTTTGACTCAAACAAAATTAATCTAGGATTAATTATGAGAGAGAGAAAATTAATCTAGGATTAATTACGACAAGAATTTATCTGGGATAAAATTCAAATAGAAGAGAGAGAACGATTAATTTGGAATTAATCGATTAAATAATATATTCGATATATTAATTGAAATTAGATTTCAAAGCGGAATTAAAATTGGATTTTAATTCGGGCAAACGAATTAATTTAGAATTAATTCGTAAGCGACTTTAATATTTAATTATGTCGCAACGACAAATTCGCTAATTCAGAATTAAACGAACCCGAACCCGAGCCCGAGCGAAGTTGCGCGTTGAGATTGTTCGACTTAAATTCAAAATTTACAAGTGGTGGGACCCATTTGACTTACATCACTAATTTGACTAGTGATGGAAGTAGTTGATAATTGAGTGTAAATCTTGCATTGCTTGTTTTTTACTCAACATAAGCTCAACACACTTTGTAATATTTTATTAATTTGGAATGACATATACCAAATTTGATTTGGTAAATGCTATTAGGTTTTTAGAAAATCAAATACACATAATTGAAAAACTATCTCCTCTTTCTTTAAGCAAAAACTGTGAGCCTCCTCTCCATCCATTAAAGTTTTGTTTCAAAATTTCACGTGAGCTAGCACTTCAAAGAGTCATTCAAGGTGTTAGGGAAACCAATCCCAAGAGTTTGGAACACTAGGAGAAGCTTGGAGCTCTTCAACAACTACAAAAGTTTTTGAAACTTGATACATCTATCCAACCGAATCAATGTATGTCTTACGCACCTTCTTTGAGTATTCATACCAATTTCTACTTTAGAAGATCCTTGGCATGTTCTAGGAACCCAACAATACCCTCTCGTTATTCGTCCTTTCAAAGTTTGCTCTGTTACTTAGATTTTTCTCATTATCTCAGTTTCTTAACCCTCTTAAGTCACTACTTCCTTGGGAGTTATGCATCATCTTCGACAGGTTAAGGTATCACTATTAATACTTTTAGTTTGAATGTTGCTCTCTTACTAAATTTTCCTCTGTAGTATGGTGGGGAACTCTTTATTAGTCGTATACTTTATTTCTGAAGGTCGTCCTCTACGTTGCTTACTATAGCTCCTTACTCTTTTTGAACTTTTTTACTTTCTTGAAGGCTATCCGTTCTACATTAGGGTAGATCGTTTCTTCTAAAATTGGCTAAACATATCGTGAATCCCAATCACTTTATCTCCTGCAAGATATCATTATCTTATGATTCTTATCAAGATTCTGTTGAATTTATTGCTTCGAATACCTGCTATCTCATGATTTGTTTGTCCCATTATATACTTTCCTTTACTTGTTCAATTTTTTTGCTAGGCTCTAAATTATGAGGTGAATACATCCTTTCCATGTCTGGTTAGATGTCTGCATACATACTAGGGTCAGGGCTACCTGAAAGAAGAGTTATCATTCATTCTATAGGATCTGCATCAACTTCTCCCTTCCTATGGTTCCATAACTTTTATCAACTATTCTTAGGTCTCCATTTTCGTTACTGTCTTTAAGCTATGTTATCTATGTTACTATTTGTTCCGAACCTCCTTGTCACTTTTCGCATCCTTCTTTATTATTACCCATATCTTGTTTCTTGGCTCTAAGCTATGGTGTCAAGGCTAATGGCGGTTCATTTTTATGGGCTACTTCATAGATCTCTACTCTTGCTATACGCTACAACTATGTCATTTAATCTTACTCGTTTGTACTGGTAGTCTTGTTAACTCATGAATACCTCCAATCTCATGGATCTATCCTTTTAAACTTACGTGGATCTCTACTAGCATTGGTCTAATATATGGGTTCTTACTGGTACTACAAACTTGTCCATTTTAGTTCATGTCGGGTTCTTTCTTTTCTAGCTTTGGGAGCCTCCTTGGTCTCTTTCTGGGTAATCTATCTTTCAATTTCTTCTGTTTCTGTCTTATGATAAATCCTCATTGGGCTTCCTTACGGTTATATTTATTTATGCTGGTAGAGACTAAGACAAGCATCTTACGTCTCGACGGATATCGATGTCCTTGTTCTAGTACTCTGTGTCCTAGTAGAGTTTATTACTCATGTAAGATAGGTGTGAAATAGGCTCTGTTAGGACAACTTCCTTAATCGATACTACTAAGAGGTTCGGAATCTACATAGCTTAGGGCCGTATCTATATCGGGTTTCTTGGTTGAGGCAACTAATCATTTTTCCTTATGACATTTATTTTGTTTGCTTACGGGCGCATAGGTTTGGGTGTCTAGAATCTCTGTATCCTTTGTGGCATCTCATGCCTATTGGAACTTCCACGACTAATTCTAATTTCTTGCTCTTTTTTTCTTTTCTGATTATCTTTCTTTATTCAGGAAAGTTTCTATCTACACGAGACGCTCAAGGACTATTAGATCTACTTGGAAAATTTTTCTAAGGAGGGAATGAATCTTACAAGAATGGAAAAAACCTTACGTAGGTCTACTTGATAGTTTACTCTTGCTCATGCTTACTATATTTCCCTTACTCCTATAAGTTCTGGAATTTTCTTATTTTCTCATTCTGTATCTCTACCTCTTATTGTCTCTGGTTGTTTTAAGCATCTGAACATCATTCTTTACTTATAATTTTCTTTTTCCACTCCATTGAGTGAATATTCTTGGAACCTTACTATTTGTTCTCATAACTTGTCTTGAACTTCTAATGATAAGTCAGGATAACTACAAAAAGATTCTTTGCAAGATTAAGGATTATGGTTACTTATTAGGAAGAAAATTCAGATAGCTTGGGAATTCTTACTACCTGTTAGGGTTTGATGATGTACTCGAGGATCAGATACTAGAGAGGTAATGCCTCGCATACTAGTATCCCAGGCATACTACATATGCAAGACCCAAACTCTCTAGCCACTGCACTCACTAACTCCCTAAACCATGTTGTGATACCATCTTTGTAATATCCCTATACTAGAGATGCTACTTGTAGGGAATAGGCCATCATATACTCCTGAGCCTTTGATTTTCTGACTATGATCAATACTATTAACCCCATTTCAAACATAAATTCATGCATGAGACCATTGCCCATCTCAACAACATAAACACATTTTATTACTTATATTATGTACTCAACAATACTTCACATTACAACTTTGATAGTGAATAATTTTAACACATAACATACACAATCGGTTTTATACAACATATATGATGTATTATTTTACTTAGACTCTGACTGAAATGCAGCTCTGACTCGACCTAGTAGACTCAAACCCTCTAGTGACTGTCATCAGTATCCATCCTCTCGAGCTCATCCTCCAGGTATACCTGCAAAACAGAGAAACTAGGAGTTAGGGGGTTAGATCGTTTCAACGACCTAGTGAGTAGGCAATTGAAAAACGAATGTTGAAATACTTTATGAAACATTCATTTTTCTGAAAACGAAATCATCTCAAGAATACAGATCTTTTCTGAATTCTCTTTCGGATCTAAAAAGTAGTACTCTTTTTATGAAACTATACTGAAAACTCTTTTAAGTCTGAAAACTTTGAACATTTCTGGAAAACTGAGTTCTTTCTAAAACTTTTTCATAAAACTGTTTCACTAGAAAATCTTTTCATAAAACCATTGTGTTAGAAAATCTCATCTGAAATATCTGAGGATATGTAGAGAACCTGCCGAATTGGGACATTACGTATCGTCATTCCCCCATACGCCTACTAATGGTCTTGGGACGTTACGTATCGCTGTCCCCCAAGCCACTGAACTAAAGCCAGATGTGCAAATCCATGACATTGGGGCATTATATATCGCCATCCCCCAATGTATTCCACCATCTTGTTTCCTGAATCTAGGGTCTAGGGGCGTTAAGTAGGGGTGTTCATGGGTCGGGTCGGGTTTTTTAAAATTTTGTTAGACCTGATCGGGTCGGGTCAAGGGAAAGTCGGGTCGCGGGGAAGTGGAACCCGATCGGGTTCGGGTCGGGTCGGGTCATTTAAAAAAAATAATTTTTTTAATAAATTAATTATTTTGAAATATAAATATTAGTTATTTTATGTCTCTAAAATTATCATATATATAATTTTTAATAGAAAAAAGTAATAAACAAATGAAATAATAGTAAAAACTTTAAAAATAATAATAATAATTTTAGAAAAATAATAAAATTTGTATAGGGTCGGGTTTTAGTATCAAACCCGTTGCCCAACCCGAAAATTTTGGGTCGAGTCGGGTCAAAATTTTACAAATTTTTGTATGAACCCGACCGGGTCGGGTCGCGGGTCGTTCCGAACCTATGAACACCCATAACATTAAGTATTGACGTCCGCCTAGCCTTGAAATCTAAGATATATGGGGCTTACGTATTGCCGTCCCCTAGTCATACTCTACATGTGAACATGTTCTTAATCCCTCAATTCTAGTGACCGTCAATTCTAATATCTGTACCAAGTTACATCTGAGGTGGATTTTTCCCCCATGCCTCCAAAATCACAAAATCATACTTTGAAATCAATCTTTCTAAAAACATTATCAATTTGTAAGTATTTGTAATCAAACTTGGCTAACGCCCTGTATGCATGAAATGTAAATCTCAACTCAAAAACATATAAGTAGAAATCAATTTGAGAAAAGGCTCCAGTCATAAATTTGGAATCTGGCTGGCATTATTTTATTTCACCAAAGGAAGTTGTAGTTCCTACGATGATTTATAATCGATAAACTTGATTAGAACATAAGTCGTGGAACACGCTTCAGAACTAAACTAAGTTTCCCAATTCAACTAATTTATAATCACCACATGATGTATTATACTTGCGATATGTCATAATACGTGTATATGAGATGATACGAAGTCGTTAGGGTGGTCTCTAACATCCTAAGTTGAAACTGATATGATCTATCTGTTACGCATCGCGACATCCGGTCAGGAGCCACAAAAATCATAATTTTTGACCTATTTCTGATTCGAATTTGAAAAACAGTCCAACCCGGAAGTTGTTGGTTTCTGTCTTAGTGTTTCGACAATATAAAATTTATAAAAATCAGAGATCATATGAAAACGTTATAGCCCAGATACTAAATACCGTTCGAAGTGGAACTTCGAACACATTCGTATCGGAAATGTGAAAAATTATCGAACACAATCACATATATGATTAAACATGATTTATATTATATATATATATTAAGTCATTTATGCCATAATAGTCATTGAGATTACCAGGTAGTAATTGTCGGGATTACCGGGGGTGTTATAGTTAGTTAATGACCTTTGCATTTATTAACTCATTATCATGCACAAAGCTTTATGAATCATACATGTATCTTGAATTTTGGCAACAATTAATGTGCATCATATTCACGAAATTTCAGTTTGTTTATGAAGGTGCAAGTCTGCGATTCCCATTCTCATGAGGTCAATTGTCCGCTTTACAATCTCGACGTAGGTGTATCCAAGGATTTTGTCATGGGACTTTTCCAAGTCTGGTGGTACCATAATTTCACTATGAAACCTTATATCTCTTTGAGATCAAATGTTCGAGTCGCAACCAAGGTTTATATACCACTCAATTATTCCTGACGCTTTGCCGAGGTAGGATGAGAGTCGGACATATGGGCCTACTAGCTGCCACGTCTACGTGCAATGAGGCTTCTTGCGAGGACAAAACTGTGCGTGTTCAAGAGAACAGAGCATACCACCTACGTCGAGATCTAAAAGCAGACAATTGGCGTCATAGGAAGCGGGGTCGCAGACTTACACCTTCAGTTTACAATCAAACTAGAACCGTGAGATCATCTAGGGGTGATCACGGTTCAATGATATTATAAAAATATTTGTAATTATAATTATTCTGTTTTTTAAAAAATTAAATGTTCGGTTTTTTTATTAAAATTATAATCATTTTTAATTGTTAGTTTGGTTCGATACAATTTGATTTTTTTAATTTTTTTTAATAATAACAGTAAATAATTAAAAAAAAATAGTGACATGAAATGAATCAAACATTTATTTAAATTCTTTTTACACTGTAATTCTTTAAATCATCATAACTACACCAATAAAAAATTTCATAGGATATAATCATTATTTAATTCTTTTAAAATATTGGAAAATAAAAAATTATAACTAAAGCAAACAAATTACAAATATTTCATGAAAGTAATCATCATTAAACACTAAATAATATGATTATCATTAAAAAAATTCAATAATTTAAATTATTTAATTAATTCGCTTCGGTTCGGTTCGATTTTCTTAGTTAAAAAAATTATTCTAATTCTATTTTAGTTAAAAAAATTATTCTAATTCGATTCAATTCAGTCTTTTAATTAAAAAATTGAACAATTATTTTTTAAATTGAAAAGTTTTCAATTCGCATTAATTTTTCCAGTTCTGTTCGATTTTTAGTTTCAATTAATTTTTTATTCTCTCCTAAGTTCATCCACCTTTTTCAGGGAAAAAAATAAACAGAATAATTAGTTTGTGTGTGATCTAAAAACCGACACATTGCACGAATTGGCAAAGAATAGCTTTTGAATCATAATCATGAAAAGCCAATTAGCGGTTCAATTGAACCAGGGCCTCAGCAATTTCTGAATCTTTCTGTTTTGATTTTTTTTTTTTTTTTTTTTTAAAATATTTTAACACTAGATTTTTATTTCCATTATTTTTCGGAACAGAATGCCCAAAAAAAAAAAAAAGAGGAAAGGCTGAATTACCCTTTAAATTTTTGCTTTTATTACCTGCCATCTCATGAAAGCATTGGGTATCTTGAATGGATTACATTAATGCTCAATGATACACAAAATTCTACAAAAACATTTTTAAAACATTGGTGATCCCACGTGAATTGAGAGATCAAATTATCTTAATGTCTTTTCCACTTGGTCAGTGAACAGCCTGCTTTAAAAACGTGTATGGAGGCTTTGTTACAAAGTTGGATGTTAATGGCAAAACCAGAAAAATAGAAGAAATTGCCTAAAGCCGAGAGAGGGAGAGGAGGGAAATGGTTCAAAACCGTGTGAGTTGTCAAGAGAGAGAGGAAAAAATGTGTTAAGTATTTAGTTTTTGATTTTCCAAAAATCAATTACCAAAATCAATTACCAAATTTCCAAAAAAAAAAAGTCAAAGGCATTAATGCCAACAACCACTCCATCACTATTCACATCACTCATGACAAGTTGTCAAATCACTCAAAGTGACTAGACATCACATCAATCGATTAACTAGTGATTTGATGCTTGATGTGACTTGTGGGCCGCACTTGAATTCGAAATGTGAGTGCGCCCGCAAATACTCCCGGGCTCGGGTTCACTAATTCCAAATTAACGAATTTTCCGTTACGACGTAATTAAATAATTATGCCTAGCAAAATTACTATTCACGTCGCTAACGAATTAATTCCAAATTAACTCGTTCGCCCGAATTAAAATCTAATTTTAATTCCGCGTCGAAATCCAATTTCGTATAATATATTGAATATATTATTTAATCGATTAATTCCAAATTAATCGTTCTCTCTCTTTAAATAATATTTTATCCCAGATAAAATATCTCCGCAATTAATCCCAGATTAATTTTCTCTCTCATCTAATTAATCCTAGATTAATAAAGTGCGAGTGATACGTCATCAGTGAATCTTCGAGAAGAGATCCATGAGATCCCCAGATATGTTGGCAAAAAATCCGATCGTCGGACTATCCGAACACGTATGTACCTAGTACTACGTTTTTACCGATTTACAAGATAAGGTTGGCTTCTAGAAAAGCGTCATGCCTACCCAATTCTCCAGAAATATCCTTATAGGAATAATGATCTATATCAGGCGTAGTATACGTAATATTGCGTATGTCGCTCCAGTATCGGATGTCACATGCTAGGTCTGGGGTTGGAATTGTGTCTGCCCCGTATGAAGCACATATCAGATCTCTGGTAACTAGTCTCTATAATCGGATAATCATGACCTAGTCATATTATCCCGATGACTGCAGTACATTAGAGAACAAGTTTCGTATCCTACGTGATCATCATCTCCACTATGACTGGGGTGATACTTCCATCTCGACATCACACCAAATACACTACGATTCTCAATATACCCAGAAGAGGCGTACACAGAACCTGTTAAAGCCCTGGATGACCAAAACCAAAGTATATTGGTTGTCGCAAGTATTAGCGGTGCAAGTCTCAGGTTAAGACCAAATACACTTACCTTGATTCGGACTTCCATAGACACATAGTCATACTACCAATGGAATTCCGAGGGGTCTATCCAGAGCGAAGCTGTTTCCATACCATCGGTAAACACAACCTCCTATTATACTTGCATGAGTATCCTATACCCAAATATATGAGAACTATGCTGTTATGCTCCAACAACGCACACAAGTGTAATACTAGTCTATTCCGTATTATCGATGTCCAATCTCGATAATACTACGACTAGGGATATTTAATGATTAAACCTTCGTGAATTGATATTGTCTCATATCATCTCAATCCGGAACTAATCATATGGACCTTTCATCACTTATACATCTTGGTAATCTAATTACAAATGCTGAAAGGGCAATTTCCTTTGTCACATAGTTAATTTGTACAACAACACCATGATCTGTACAAATAGTGACGCTATGGGTCATAATTGTCTAACAGTGATGTCATATTTAGTGACTTTTTTCTTCATGAGTAATTTACCGACAAAAAAATTCATTGGAAATTCGTCATTATTTTTTTAATATTGATGCGAATCAGAACACTTAAACTGCTAGTTACATACACACATATACATATATACACACATACACATTCATAAGCATATCTTACACATACTTCCATATCTTCTTCCTATCAAAGACTCTAATATTCTTCAGGCAAACAGATCACACACATATGTTCACACGAACATCATAAAATCAGACCTATCCACACAATCCGGAATAGATCACACGCAAGAAATCTTTACACAGTCAAACGTCATTCATTATAAAACAGAGCATAATACAAATTCTTTACAAACAACATATACATTATCAGAAACAAGAATTACATTATGAGGTTTACAAAGTCCATTTCATCCATAATCAGAAACGGGAATCCGAATGTACATACCATAAACCAATATCACTCATTAACAGACAAAAAAAACAGAATGCAAACTCCTTACAGATAAACATGTTCATTAACATTATCAAAAATCATATTATAGGCTCCGCATGGTCATTTCAAACATCATCAGAAATCAAAACACAATGATAATTTTTTGAAAACTCAGTTTATTCAAAAATGGATCTTTATGAAAATCAAAAGTTTTCGAAATCCAGAATCATAAAAACTAATTAGGTGTCCATTACTCGAGTTACGCGCAAGAATCGGGCGATGTCCGAATAAGACTATGTCGATAGAGGTTAGTGGGTCAGCCATTTTCATTGTTTGGACTCCATAATATGCATCACATAGGGTTAAAATCCTAAAAATGATACACAAGTACCGTGACGAAAAACGTATCATATCACATCCAATCAAAACAGAGGTATCCGGATCAGTTTCTTCCAAAAGACTTTAAAATCAAATAACCAAAATATTACGAAAATATATAAAAACAAAGTATCATCAAGAGATTAGCAAAAAATATCGTAAAATAAGAATATCAATAAAAGAATAAAAATAAAATATTTGCAATATATCTTAAAACAGTTCTCTATGATTGAAACTAAATTTCAAAAAAATCCATGTATCTCAAAAACTGTAATAGGCGTCCATGAACTACCTCAGTGGTAGAAAGAAAACCAAGCATCCAATATCTAAATCACCAAGACTGACCGAACATTGTCTGAAACAGGACCAAGTCGATAGAGGGTAACAAAATGGCCGTAGTCAGATGGGTATAACTCCGTAGTGTATAGAATTCACATTGTATCAAAAATCTTTTCTTATCAACAGTGGAGTCAAAATCATTTTCATTTATTTGCAAAACTTTTCAAAACGAGCATGTAAATCACTTATCCAAAAAGGTAAGCAAATCAAGAGCATCCACACACAGATCAGGCTCATCACATAACACGCATCATATTCGTTATTTTTTAGCAAGAACTCACAATCTGAAAACATACATTACAATCATAACTAAAAACGTAAACATAAATACACAAAACGGAACATCACATAAAGAAACCCACGTAGGTTGACACATGTGATGACATATATATAAAAGTTCGTATAAAATCCATTATCTATTTTAGAATAGGTATGGGATGAACATTGTTCGAATAGAATCCTAATCAGTACTTCTAAGTGAAAACTCGTAAACGGGTTCCAAGGATTGAAAAATTACAGGTTAGAACATCAGATAATACGTCTCCGATACATCATATTTTAACAAATGACTCACACTTCCTGATACACTATTATCATTTTACACATCAATAACATAACTCTTACTTACTATTCATATCTATACTCGCATAATATAAGATTTTATGTATACTTTTACCAAACCATCTAAACCAGTAGCTATAACCATCCCAAACCTGTGGTAGTTTGATTCTAATCTAATTCGTGCTTGTTTCATGCTAGTAAACACTTACCTAAATACTACTGTGGCATCCCAAATAACGAATCTCATAACATTTCAAAATCTCAAAAACCTAGGGTTTCATTACTTCACACATACAAAGGGGTTTCAACTCGTTTCATACACATATCGTGACAATACTTACTTAACTAAGCATACTTAACTCACTAATAATCCAAATCATACAAAACAATTTTAGATCAAAGAGTGGGTTTCACCCAAATGTAAAACAAGAGCTGAAGAAAAGTTTAGAGACTTACTTGAGCTTCCTAGAGCTTGGAATGCATGAGATTATTCAAGATCCAAGCTTGATTTGAAGATCTAGCATAGGGATTTTTTAGGGAAAAGGGGCGTGAGTGAGAGAGAATAAATAAAATGAAGAAAAATCTAAAGGGGCCTATTAATAGTGGGCCGAAATCTCAAACTTTCTGTTTGAAAATTACAGGCGCATTCAAACGTCCCATCGAATGCCATACACACGCGAGCATTCCGTCTGCCCATGTTCGAATGATTGATGCACGCATCACGAGTGAAAATACTCTAGACAGTTTCATTCGAATGTGTTGATGAACAGGCTACAGACACAAATATTGAATGCGTTTGAACGCCAATACTAACACTAAAATGCTAAGATCTTCTAACTCTATACATGGTGAATAAACTTGGTTTGTATGAGTCGGTCTACACTCAGAGACCCTACATTACATGAAACATATCATGCATAACTTTTATGACCTTAGTAGTCACACTAAGACTTATTGGGTGTTACAACAAGGCACGAGAATTAGGCATGATCCAAGTCTAAAATACCTAGTTTCAAATTTTAAAAAGCAAAAAATACTCAAGATACATCAAGCAATAGGTTCTTTGTCAAATTCCATCAAAGAGTTTCAAGAGAAGACCATCTATGTAATGACAGTAGGATTTGTGTAGGCTTCATATTTTGGCCATAACTTTCTTACCCAATGTTCAATTTTAGTGATTCAAGTTGCATTAGAAAGATGACATAAAGATATACAACTTTGTAATTTACGTTGAAGACAAATTCGAAATCCTTCCTTATCAAAATATGATCACAATAAATCCTATAGTTTTTATGTTTTATGTTTTGAAATTTATGTTTTAGTATCATGGCCTGAACTTTAATATTTGTATCAATATTACTATAGTTCCCTTCAGTTAGTATCAAAACTCAGGGTTTTAAGGTCAGGTTTTTCTATCTTTAATTACCTTCTTTAGGATCTTTTTGTTATGTCTTAGGTTAAGTTTCGATTTTTATATTCCTTTTAAGTCTTAGTCATTTTTTTTTTGCTTGATTTAATCTTAAATCTTTATTAGATTATTTTGTGTTTGTTTGAGTCAAAAGATTACATAATCCAAAAAAATTATGTTTATTAAGTTTCAGTTTTTTCAATTTTTTATGTACCGTTTGGTTGAGAGTATTGATTGAGAGTACAAACTAGCGTATAAGTATTATACTGAGAGTATAAGCTAGCTTATAAGCTCATCAAACTCTACATTAAACAGTATATTGTGTCTTTACGTCTTATTTAGAGTTCTAAGTTAGTCTTGCATGTTTGAGTAAAAAAACAAAAAAAAAACATCAGGTTCGGTTTTCTTAAGAGTAAATAGGATTTTTATGTTTTTCTTTTACGTTCTTGTTATTTAAGAGTCTTTAAGTTGTTCTTGAATAAATAAAATATCAAAATAAAAAAGAAAAAAGAAAAATTTTACTTGTTCATGAGTTAAGGTTTAGATTCGATTATGAATCCTTTCGAGCAGTTAGGGAATGATGTGATCAAAGATACAAAAATTAGACATTATCCAAGTCTAAACTATAGTGTTTCAAAGTTTAAAAATCCCAAAATACTCAAGATACATCAAGAAAGTGGTCATTGGTCAAATTCTATCAAAAAAATTTAAGAGATGATGGTGTATTTGCGCTATCTTCATATTTTGTCCATAACCTTCTCACGTAATGTCCGATTTTAGTATTTCAAGTTGAGTTAGGAAGAGGACTCATGGATCTAAAATTTTTTAGTTTATATCAAAGGTAAATTCAGAATCCTTCTTGGTTAGAATGCAATCGAAATAAATCGCTACAGTTTTTATGTTTTATGTTTTAGTATCATGAGCTGAACTTTAATGTTAATTTAAAGTCTATGCACAAACTTTAAGTTAACTTAGGATTTAACAATGAACCTATTTAAGGGAACCTTTACCTTGTAATTTTGAGAGAGAATTTTGAATAAAGAATAGTTATTGGCGTTTAACACCAAAATATGTGTGAGAGTGGATTTTCTCTTAGTTCTTGTAACATCTCTCTCCAAGAGATACTACCGGCAGGGAATAGGCTGTCATATCCCCCTGATCTTTTGACTTTCTGACTGTGATCAATACTGCTAGACTTATCTGAAAATACAAACTCATGCGTAGGGACCATTGGCCAACTCAATAATCATGGAAATGCATCTCAAATACTCATACAATGTACTCAATAGTACATTACATTACAACTCTGATATTGGACACACTCAATGACTGATACTATACTATATATGTCATACAACTTTTACTTGATACTGACTATGCTGAACTTCTGTACTCAACCTGGTGGACTCAACACCCTAATGACTGCCATCAGTATCCATCCTCCTGAGCTCATCTCCGGATAAATCTATAAAACAGAAAACACTAGGAATGGGGGGTTAGATCGTTTGAATGACCTAGTGAGTAGACATTTTAAAATGGAACTGAAAATACTTTATGAAATCCATGGTTCTAAAATTGGAACAGGCTTACGAAAGTTTTTTTTTTAAAAAAATCTATTTTCTTATCTAAAAACACATCTCTTTCTAAAAATTCTTTTCTTTCTGTGAAATTCTGATCTTTTCTGTAAAATTGGGTTCTCGTGAAAACCCTTTCATTGAACTTATCATTTCTGAAACTCACATCTCTAGAAATCAGTATTTGAAAACTTTGTCTCCGAAATCTAGGGAGAAATCCAGTGCATAGGGGTATTACGTCTCGCTGTCCCCCCACACGTAAATATTTGGTGGTCTTGGGGCATCCCCAAGCCATAAATCTGGAGTATGAATGCTACCCTCCTGACTCTGAATCTGAGATCTAGGGACATCTGTTATCTCTAGTCCTGAGCTATATGTGCACATGATAGCTGTGTTCATCAATTTCGTATATGTACAAAGTTACATATGAGGTGGGTTTTTCCCTCAGGCCTCCAAAAATCATAAAACTCAAGCTTTTAAATTTATCTTTCAAAAAGTTATTTTCAATCGTAAGCATCTATAAACAAACTTGGCTAATGTCCTAAAATATTTAAATGTAAGTCTCAAGTCAAACTGATAAATAAATCTAAACTTGAAAAGGTAAAGGTCCGCTCACTAATTTGGAATCCGGCTGGCATTGCTCATTTTGCCGAAGTTGCAATTCATGTGATGATCTATAATTGATAAACTTGATTAGAATGTAGGCTGGGGGATTTCTTAATTCAAGCAATTGCTATCACTACATGGCTTATTATGCTTGTGTCATAATGTAATGTATGTATACGAGCTGAAATGAGACCCTTAGGGTGGCCTCTAACATGCTATGGTGAAACAAGAATGAACTAAAACTGATTCTGAGAAAATTCTTGTCACACTTTACGATGCTGTCATTTGGTCGTCGCGACGTTCACACATGCAACCGAACTAGTGAGCATCCTCTACTTCCATGTCAAGACGAAAGGGTTAGGCGTCACGACTCCCACACTTGTTGTGATGCTAGGTGTTGAGCGTCGTGACGTCCATCAAACAGAACGAGGTAATGAGCTTCCTCTATTATCCCGGTCACAACACTGGCCTATTGGCATTGTGACACTGGTCCATTGGTGTCACGATGCTGGACTGATTTCAAGACCAAACATGACTCTTCAATATAACAATGCTCAAAGTAATTCCCACACTACCATCAAACTTCAACATATATCAAAACTCATCTCATATCCTCAACCCAAACACAGCTATTATCTAATATCATCAAATCTCAAAGAATAATTCCCCAACATATTTATACATATAAAAGCTTTATTCCATGCTAAAACCATCAAAACCACTTCTCAAAATGCATGTTAATGATGCTTTCAATGCCAATTAAGCAAATTTCAACTCTACAGTATGCATGGTGTGAATTTGGGGCTTTTATTTCTTTGCCTAAAACTAAATATTACTAAGATAAAAAGAGTTAAAAGCTTACTTTTGTGTGCTTAGAACTTGAGAATCATCACTTTCCATCAAAGTTTGCATGAGGAAGAAGAAAATTTTTTGAAAGCCCTCTTTCCATAACTCACATTTTTGCCTTTGGAGGAGATGAGTGAATAATGTCCTTTATATAGGCAAGGGATGATATTTATGTAATGAAATGAGTGGTTGAGATGGTGCCACATCACCCAAATCCAGGCCATTCTCGAAATTACTATAACTACTGCGGAAATATCAATTTTTGACTTATTTCTGATTCGAATTTAGAACAATGTCCAACGTAAAAGATGTAGGTCTCATTCATTCCGATGATATAAGGTTCATAAAAATCAGAGGTCGTATGAAAAGGTTATGGCCCAAATACAAGGGGGTGTCTGGATTTAATCTTGGAATGAATTCCGTATCGGAACTGTAAGGAATTTGCCGAAAGTCCAATAAGTCATTTCATGAATGTATACATGTTCGAACATGATTTATTTCATGAATTTGTCGTCACGATTGCCGGGGTGTTACAAATTCTCCTCTCTTAAATATGATTCATCCTCGAATCTCTTTTAACATTGAACTTCTTAGGTCCATCTTAGTTTGAAGATATCTGGTCTCTACAACTCTTATCTTTCTTTACTTGCTTTCTGCTATTCTGCTCAAAAACTCAATACTATGACTTCTGAGAATCTCTTATCCCGGTATACTCTATTCGATTATTGTAGCCGAAAACTTAGACTTTGGGAGTTTGTGTCGTATATCTAGCCTAATTGTAGAGGTGTCATTATTCATAAAATTCTATCTATTTCTTATTTCACACCACATAATGTCCCGAAGAGTGTACTAGAAGTACTCAATCTCTCATGATATGAACTTAAGTTCTTCTCGAATAGGTGCCCAAGTGAATCACTCATTTCTGTTTGACACTCTATGACTGTATTTTATTTTATCTCATTCTTTTCTTTAAGAATTTAATACTTCTTAAGACTTCCTAGATGGTCATTTATCTCATTATTTTTGTCACCCAAACATAACTTAATTTGCAAGGTCTTGAAAGAATTTGATGCACTTGTTCTAGTATGATTGTACTCACAATTATCCCAATTGAATCTAGTCCTCATATCCTGGTTTCACTCTTGTTTACAACCTCTTATATCTCTAACCATGATAACATTAATTCTTAATATCACTTGGGGCATCTGTTACTCTTCACATTTAATGTATCACTATTGTACTTTATACTTCACTCTATGACCTTTGCTTTCCCGGACTTTAAGTATACCCCGAGTTCTTTATTTCATTTTTATAAAATAACTCCTTTAATGAGCTTATTGAATGTATCTTCAATTCCTTATTAACTAATGCCTTCACATTTTTAAAGGTAATTATATTTCCTATAGTTAGGTTTCTTCACGTTCTACCGTAGCTCTAGAATAAATATATACAAGGATAATCATTATCGCTAGTAAAAATGATCATACGTAATACATCCCTAGTTCAACATGCTCAACCTGAACTTGGCATTCATTCTCTTAACTTAATTGTTTAGCTGTCGATTTCCTCTTTGCCAACTTCCAACTACTTACGGGCTCCGTCCTCTAAATTCTTATATCTTTACCTATCTGTAGGACTTAGGACCTTATAGTTTATGATCCAGCTCTCTACATATCCTAAGTTTATCATCAGAGGTTTTTGATATTCTAACCCAAGATATTAATCCCTACTGTTAACGTCAACCATAACGACTTGATCTTGGTTATTACTCATACTCTTTTCGTATATTCAAATTTGTTGCTGCTATAAATCTGGTTATATCTTTACAATGGTTTGTTCTCTTAGCCTGTTAGGTATTTCCATTGTCTCAAAAATATCCGTATACCTAGTTCCTTTGACCATCTCTATGTTATACCTCAATAAATTTTTTCCAGGTCATATTTTGCCTTGTTTCTTAGCTAGTTATATTGCATGGGAAACTTATGGGTTATACTCGCTACCATCTTTCCGTTTCCTATCTGATGGAATTCTAGTTTTATCTCGACGCTGAGAAAACTTGCTATTCCATGGTACTTCTGAACTTAGCCATTGAAAGTTTATTTTAGTACTTATGTACCTCTGTCATTGTTTATCTAGTATCTTTTTCTATTGTCGTCTTATTTCGACAGTTCCACTTCCTGGTCTATTCTAAACCTGGAATTCATGTGGTCTATGTATCTGTTTCTTTATCCAAAGAATATCACCTTTTACATGTCCCTACTCATGTCTAACGCTGGTTCTTTTGTATTATCGTAATTGCTTGACTAATACTTTCTCTTTTCATCGTTTTATCTAGACAACTTCTCTTTTAAACTTAAAGCTATTTTCCTTGTATATTCTGCTCTTGTACTATATCTGAAGATTTTATGTTTGGGTCTCCTTCCACTGCGCATTCACTTATTTCTGGGAGTATCTTGAGGCGAACATCAACGTCCATGTTTGTTGTTGTTGTCTAATGAGGGTTGGGAGAATGTGGATTGGTCCTGAAGCCTTCTTGGTTGTGGTAATCTCACTAGCTACCCGTGTTGTAGTTCTGCTTGTTGCTCATCTATAAGTCTTGGACTCTCGTGTTTACATAACTGGTGTTGGCTCCCACACCAAGGTACCACTACTAAGAACTATCTGGATTACCTCTTCCAACTTTTCTCCTGATTATTTTCCATCTATCGATCATACTACCTCTTATTGTGAACCTCCGCTAGGGCCATGCCCTCCCGAAATCCTGCCATATTCTTTCATTATCCTTCCTACTTATCTCAGTTTCTTAAACCCTTTTAGTCTTTACTTCTCTGGAAACTCCATATTTCACGACAAGTCATGATATCACTACCGAACCTTTGGTATGGGTGTTACTCTCTTACTAATTCTTTCTCTCTATTCATGTGGGAAACTTTTTATAAGTCGTATATCTTACTCCTGGGGGTCTCTATCTGTGTTGCTTACTCTGGCTCCTTATTCCTTTGATCCTTTATATCCTTGAAAACTTTATGTTTTACGATAGGACATGTTATCCCTTCTAGATTCGGCTAGACTTACTGTGAATTCGAATTATTCTGATACCATAAAAAATATTATTGTCTTATAATTCTTATCTAGATTCTGTTAAACTCTTTGGTTCGACTATCTTGCTATCTCATGGTCTGTCTATCATATCAAGTACTATTCTATACTTGTCCAACTTCTTATTGGGGTCTAAGTTGGGGGTGAACATATTCTCGCATGTATGATTAGACGTCTATACACTTATTGGAGTAGGGCTATTGGGAAAAAGATGTATAATTAGTTTTGTTGAGGTCTGCATCGGCTTCTCAATATCTTAAGGTTCTCAACTTTTCTCAACTCTCTTGAGGTCTCCATTTTTGTTGCTATCTCCAAGCTACATAACCTATGTCACTAAGCGTA